>CABFOS010128930.1:0-11329 GCA_900660315.1 Diretmoides pauciradiatus | reverse complement strand
ATAATAATAATAATAAACAGAAATAAAAACTTTTAATAACTTTAAAAAATATTTTTTTTAAATAAAATAAAAACAACAGAACAAACAACAATAACATTTAGCTGTCTGGAAATAATTCAATATTCACATAACCTACCAAATTTGACACACAAGAACAGCACATTACATACATACACACACACACACACACACACACATCGTACACACACACACACACACACATCATACATGCACACACACCACACACCTTGTACATGCACAAACACATAGCGGGAGGAGCGGTACATTTTGTTCTTATTGCAACACCCACACGGAGCCTCATCCAGACACCCACACAGCTCCACAGACACTCTCAGACTCTTTCACCCGCTCTCCAACTCTAATGCAGCCTTTACATAACTCTGCTCAGTCTAATCCTCCGCCTGACCTCGGTATCCATAACTTCCGAACTTCTCCCTGATCCTTTTCAGCAGAGTAAGCCTCCTCCTGCTTTGAAATTAGCCTCTGGGCCTCGGCTGACCCATAAAGGCCTTTTTAAGCTCTGATCTCACAGCAGTGGTGTAACTACACAGGTTCATTTAGTACTGGATAGCATAGGGTAAACCTGTGTCTTAAAGAGCTTCCTAAATGGATTCATGTCAAGGACTCCCCAAAACACACATATATATCATGTTTGATCAGATTGTGTTTAAAGGAATCCTGTCAATTGGGTTGTTGTGTAGGTGTGTAGGTGATGTTTGCAACAGTTAATAACATAACAAACAATAACATAATGATGTTTGCTAATCATGTGGTGATGTCTCATGACCACATGGTGATGTTTGCTAGTCATAGTAATGTCTTCTGAACACATCATGCATAGGACAGACAAATTAGTTAGACAATTAGTTTCCAAACTCAGATGTTTGAACAGTTTTCAAAGACGTCCTTCTTGCTTCTATTTGGAGCCGACAAAGGTGTTTAGTAGCCCAGTGCAGCGTTACAGATAACTGGTGTGTCATTTTATTCTTGATTGTATTTTTCTAGCTCAGACTGAAGCTCAGACGTTCTTGCTCCTCTGTAGCGTTGCACCAATCCCAGACTGCACAGCTGGCAACATTAGAAGACACTAAGACTTTGGGGAATTAGCTAATTAGCCGTCAGCACTGAAATTAGCCACGTGGTATGTTGGGCATCAATAACAAAGACATAATGTAGTATGCAAGAGTCCATAGAGAAGAGGTGTATCTGTTGGATGTGGAAGCTGCTTGGAAAAAAGCTGTGGTCAAAGTCTGTAAACTACCCACAGTCTGCACACTGGGCCATGAACACTTGTGTACGAGATGCCCTAGTGGTTAGAGAAACCGTCCCGTAGCCAAAAGGTCACGCTTGTTTCCTGCTGAAGTGCCCTTGAGCAAGACACTGAATCCTTACCGCACCTGCTCAATGATGAAAAGTCAGCTGAATGCCTACAATGTAAAATGACCACTTGTTGAAGGGAACACTTTTGACAAGAGCTTTCTTTTGTAATTAGAGTCCAATTTTGAGTGTTCAGAGTGAGAGTACAAGTACTGTAAGAGATAATGCCCGACGAGGTGTCCATTATCAGGAATTAATGGACGACACAGAGAACCGTCCGACGCGCAGCTGATTTAATTCTCCTGTTGTTAACACCTTGTGCCGTTTCTCCCCATTTTCTTTTCAATTTCTCTTTCTTCAGCTGCATCCCAGTCATCAAAGTTGTCGTATTCTCCAAATAGCTTAAAAGAAATGTTGAAGTCACTCATTGTTGTAATTAGTTATGTTATCGCAATAAATACAAAAAAACCCAGTTTGGCTGTGTCCCTGTTGCTATGGTTACTATATACAATGTAGACAGCACATTCATTTAGAACGGTGAACAGACAGTTTCACTGGAATTACTTAGTAGGTGTCCATTATCAACTAATGATGGACACCCTGCAACCAACCAGAATTGAGTATTCACCCAGACCATGGTATAACGACTAATAATGGACACCCTGCAGCCAATCAGAATCGAGTATTCACCCATACCATGCTATAAAAGATGGTAAATGTGGCGTATTGCTTTCAACAGGTCCGTCTTTCACCTATTATGGATTTTACTTGTCAGATTGTGAGATTGAGAAAAATAAAGCAATGAAAGTAGAGATGAAACCATCCCTCTTGTTGTTGGAGACCTTTTATATATCGATTGGCATTAGAGAGTTTGATTGTTTCAGCACTGCACTCTCAAGGTCCAGATAACCACATTGCATTCATTGTACCCAATGGGGAAACTACTAAACTCATGTTAGCAGTAATTTATCTTTCAGTATCTGTGGCAGCAGCGACGAGTTAAGGTCACGGTGGCAGGAGCGTGGGAAGGTACATCTAATGAAGACTAAAATAATGTGTCTGTGATGATGTTTTCATTGGTAGCTGCAGGCTATAAAGTTTACAAGGTTTTCATTTCAAAAAGTTTCTGTTTCTATAGTTTTTATCTTGACAAGTGCTGGTTTTATCATCACTGAAACAATTTAATATTCACCCCAAGTGCCAGTTTCTGTTTCTGCAAAGATCACTTACTGTAGCATAGAAAATTTGGGAAATGTCCTCGAGCTGCGAGCAACCGAGCCGGGAGTAGATGGTCCCATCCAGCGGTTCAGGGTTAGCTGGAGGTAAAGCTAAGACATCAAACAGAAAAGCTGATTTGTTGAGATGTGATATTACTGGTTTTCTTGTAATGTGTGAACCTAAATGAACCACAAAACTTTTCCACTATGGTTCAGACCAAAAACAAAACAACTCACTGTGTTTATGAGCCTTGAGCGCGGGTTCTGTCCTCATGCAAGTATTCTGATCATTTGACCGGAACAAGACCAAAACATGGTTTCTAATTAGACTTTCTTCATTACTTATTTACCAAGTTGCAGCTGATTTCCCCCCCCCCTTTGCTTAAACCAAACAAAAACAGACTTTAAATGAATCTGATGAAGAGGAGGCAGAGAAAACAAGTTTGATAAAGTTAGTGGGCGATGCTCGTCACTTCATGGAGAAACATTTTGAGCAGTGTTCAGTGACTTCATACGTCACATGTTAATTAAGATGCTGCTATACAGACAGAAGAAAGTTGAACAGACACTTAATATTATTTACTGTATGTATTTATAGCAAGGAAACTGGAACTGAATCAAGCCTGAAACTGTCCCCTGATGTGTTGATTGTTGATACAGCATAGGGTTGGTTGGTTATGAAGTTGTTGACTCTAGAACTGCAACGATTAGTCGATTAATCGATTAGTTGCCAACTATTAAATTAATCGTCAACTATTTTGATAATCAATTAATCATTTTGAGTCTTTTTTAAAGTAAAAACGTCCAGATTCTCTGATTTCAGCTTCTCCCATGTGAATATGTTGTGGTTTCTTTAGTCCTCTATGACAGTAAACTGAATATGTTGTGGTTTCTTTAGTCCTCTATGACAGTAAACTGAATATGTTGTGGTTTCTTTAGTCCTCTATGACAGTAAACTGAATATCTTTGGGTTGTGGACAAAACAAGACATTTGAGGACGTCACCTTGTGCTTTGGAAAACACTGATCAACATTTTTCACCATTTTCTAACATTTAATGGACCAAACAACTAATCGAGAAAATTATCGACAGATTAATCGATAATGAAAACAATTGTTAGTTGCAGCCATAATTGACTCCATATTAAAATTCTATTCTAAACATCAGCATTTAGATTGGAGTAGAGTACTAATTCCATTCTACTGACTGCATATTATTCATGTGCTACAATTAGAGGAGTTGTTGACACTGACATGAAAGACCTAGGGGGAATGCATGTACAGTAACATGCCAACATCCCTCAGTCATTTGTCCACCACATTGAATCGGTAATGAAACACCAAGAAAAAACAAGACGCCTCTTTATTAATTAGCATTCACCCTGCTCGATGAGACTACAGACTGGGGGCTTGTTATTTCTGGTCAACACGCAACTTTGGATTGCAGCCAGCAACCTCAAGGTCATCACTGTCTCATCAATTTCTTGGCTGAAGCAGATGGCTGAGTCTGTGAAGCTCAGTCTAGCGGGCGAGCCCAGACCGGGGCGGCGACCGAGGCGATAGTAGTGGAAGGAAGCGTACTGGGCTTTAGGATGGGCGTGTTTTAGATGCGACTGGTGCGGTCCAGGGGGCTCATATGTCATTAAAATCAATTTCTTGCGAGTTAGAAACCATCGGTGTCTCAGGGTTCAGGTCGGGCCACTGGCTTGTTTCCAGCCACTGAGCTGGAAAGGAGAGGTGATGTCCGATGCGTGGACATGCTGCACGGCCAGAGCCCCGTGAAATGGGGATAATTAGATGTTGGAGGAGCTCGCAGCTGAAGCTGAAACCCTTGATTAGTCAGTCTACCTGAATTACAACAAACATGTGAAGTTGTTGGTGTAGTTTAAGCTTTTAACACCATCGCTCTTAAGTGCTTTGCGGCAAATGCTACATGGTAGGAGTGGGGGGAAATATCGATACAGCATAGTATCGCGATACTTTCTGCCACAATAAAATATCGATACAGTAGTGCCAAGTATCGATACTTTATCTATTTTTACGCATATTATAAAACCTATTTTTTCTTCATTTTGTAGCTAATCGCTTATCGCTAAAAACTGCTCACTCAATACTGGATCAATTTAAAAAAAAATCCCACCAGTCACGTAGACACACGACCATGGGAAAATAAAATCCAGGTTGAAATAAACCGAAGTTATCCTTTAAGTGCAGCAGCCCTTGAGATGATCATTGCCCGCGGCATCTTCCGACCAGCCAGACCAGTCAGATCAAACGGCGTCGCCGAAATGAGACATCCACGATTTGTAAACTGAGACATACTCAGACAAGATGATTGCGAGTGCGAAAGAGCACTCATCACAAAATATATGCTCGGAGCTTTTGAAAAAGGAGAGTGAAAAGTCCACTCACCTTCTATTCTTATATATTCAGACAGATGAAGAGTAGCAAGGGAGACGGAGGAGGGAAGATACTGTAAAAGAGAGAAAGGTTTGGTGGGATTAGGTTCTAGAGGGACTTAAAACCTCTCAACTATCACTGAGCACTTGATTCAGGTTTTTCAGTTCTCTCCACCAACACCGTTCAGGCATCACTGACTAACAAGTACATGAACATTTACATTTGAGTCACTGATCCAGAGCTACCAGTGATAGTAGAAAAAGCTCATTCCTAGATCAGTATCATCTCAAGTGACCAAGAAACAGCCACAGCATCTGGACAACAACTGTAATAAGTAGAGCTGCTACGATTAGTCGATTAATCGATTAGTTGTCAACTATTAAATTAATCGACAACTATTTTGATAATCGATTAATTGCTTTGAGTCATTTTTTAAGAAAGAACGTCCAGATTCTCTGATTTCAGCTTCTCCAATGTGAATATGTTGTGGTTTCTTTAGTCCTCTATGACAGTAAACTGAATATGTTTGGGTTGTGGACAAAACAAGACATTTCAGGACGTCACCGATCAACATTTTTCACCATTTTATGGACCAAACAACTAATCTATTAATCGAGAAAATGATCGACAGATTAATCAATAATGAAAATAATCGTTAGTTGCAGCCCGAGTAATAAGAAATATCTATTTACTGGGTGTTTGAGCTCTTGTGTAGCATATCTTAACAAGCACAGACAGGAGCAGGATGGATCCCGTTAGGAAAGTAATGGCAATCACAATAAGACTCAAAGCCTTTTGTTCTCAGTTCTTGACCCAATGTCTGTCAGCGATAGTGAAGACCAAAGTGAGCAGCACAAAAGCGATCAATCTTATCTTTTGTTCATGGCAGTCACCTCTTGTTCCTGGGATGTCAGATACTTTTGTCTTGCATTCATTCATTCAAGGGCAAAAAACCCACTGAAATTCAAAGCAATGCCGTCTGAATTACGCAAATCTCCCACTGCGGGCATCAAATCAAATCTATTATGTGCAGTTACTTTGATTCACCTCGGTCTCTCCTTGAAAGGTCTCTGCATGATATCTGTTTCACCTCTTTCCCTTTTCTGTCTTCTCTCTCTCACAAAAACAGGGGCCACCAAAGACATGGGCAAGATGCTCGGTGGCGAGGAAGAGAAGGATCCCGATGCGGAGAAAAAAGAGGAAGAAAGGCAAGAGGCGCTGAGGCAACAGGAGGAGGAGAGGAAGGCGAAATATGCAAAAATGGAAGCAGAGAGAGAAAACCTCCGACAGGGCATCAGGGATAAGGTAAAAATACCCATCATGCTGAGGGAGAAGACTTCAATGTTGTCAACGTAGCATTGTTTAGGGGGATATTTACTCCCTGGTGCCTGTTGAGTCCCTAGGGCGGTAGGCAATGATTAGACATTCAAGACCCACCATGAGCTGCCCAGTACTCCCACTGCAACTGGGGGTGGTGGGATTAGAACCAGACACCTTTTATAAATGTCACTTACTGTACCACCAAAAAAAACAAAAAATCTGGAATAGTCATGGAATTTGATAATTGTTATTTCCAGGGCTGGAAAGTGCTTGAAAAAAAGTCCTGAGGATACTTGTTTTGGAACAGTTGTGAACGGAGCAGAGGGAGCGCGAGCGATATGACAGCAAATCTTGGGGGGAAGTCTTTGATTATAGAAACTGGAGAGGGGCTGACTAAGCGTAACTGTCTTCACTCCAACTGACACAAGCCTTTGTTACTGTAGCACAAGCCCAAGAGAGAGAGAGAGCGAGAGAGAGAGAGAGAGAGAGAGAGAGAGAGAGAGAAGGAAATCAAAGAACAAACAGGAGTGAGCTAGACAAGATAAAACAGTGAAGAGGCGATATCCGTCAGCCAATCACACCAGTGTTTTCCTGTCATAAAGTACCGAAAAAACTCACAGCAAACATTTCTCAGGCACTGAGCCAACACGTTTGATTCCACCTATCAACGCTCTGTGTGTGAAGGGCTTGAAACTGCTCAGTTAGTCAGTCTCAGTCTCCGGGGCAAAGTTTGACATATGGAAACCGGCCTGATTTCTTATAACTTGCCCAAACATTGTAACCTGACGCCATGTGGGAAGTCGTCATTGGAAACTGTTTGGAAAAAGGCTTTCAAAAAATACTTGGCAGGTGATTGGATGAACCATCTGTCTATCACTCGAAATTCAAATTATTGCTGTAGTCCGATCAAAACTGGGTTTTTAAAAATCATGTAAACACCTCAGTCTGATTGAGTTATTTGGTTTTCTTGAGTTATTCGTTTTTTTCAAAGTGGTACTAACATACCTGGATAATGTGGTTGGAATGTGAGTTTCTATGGCATGTATACACTTCAATGGAGCTATCATTGGACTAGGTGTTCTGCTTCAATGGGACTAGCATTGGACTAGGAGTTCTGCATGTATACGCTTCAATGGGACTAGCATTGGACTAGGCGTTCTGCTTCAATGGGACTAGCATTGGACTAGGCGTTCTGCTTCAATGGGACTAGCATTGGACTAGGTGTTCTGCATGTACAATATACACTCCAATGAATTAACCTTAACTTCTGAATTTTACAGTTACAAACATTGTAGAAACATCTAATTCTAATCTATTTAACTGCTGGTCAGTGGATGAATGTGTTATTACTTGTCTCCTTTTGATCGGAAAGTAAATATTAAAGTGGATTGGCTACAAAGTCAGTTAGATAAACAGATAAATATGGACCACTTGTTTGTTTGAGGGATTTATTTACATGTAATGTGCGTTCATAAAACAATATGAATTCATAATCGCTAAAATCGAGACGTACGTGTGGTTTGTATGGCCCGTGGCAAGTTTACACGTACACACTAACATTTCTTAGGAAGAAATATGTAAACAGATGTATATCATAGGATTAACGAGTAGTTCTGGATTAGATATATACCGCGTGCTATCTTCCGCTCATGATTTTCCATTTGATGCTGTTTTGTTTGGAGGGAAATGAGATGGTGTTAAGACGGGGATCAGGAAGTAGCATCTCATTAGCTGATGGGGGAATAAGGAAGGGAGCCGAGGAGGAAACCAATGGGTCTCAATTTGCTGCAGGATGAATCCCTCATACGCAGCACTGGGCAAAACACAAGACTAGAGTTAAAGTACCCTCAAACCATCATCCCGTATAGCCACAAGCCACCTGCTGATCTTTGTCAGTGCATTGACCTTCATAGCAAGGCTTCCGTTTCAAATGACTCAGGGCAATCTAAGCTCTGTATGGTGTAGTCATGTTCAAATGCTCTTTAGAGAGCCGGGCGGAGACGGCTGATCCATCCCTGGGAGGCGTCGCTCAGAAATATCAAAGCTTGACAAAAAGATTTAGTTGTCGCAGCAGATATAATTGGGGTGGATTCAGGTTTTAATGAAAGGCAAATTTGCACTGACGACGATGAAAAGCTGCTGCGTTTGCATGCTTTTGCAGTTTTTGGTGGTTGTCTCTGCACCCCTACTGCTAAACTCTGTCTACAGTAGTGAAACGTGTAAACGCACACTGCTCCTCTGTGTGTTTTCACCAGCTGTTTTGAGATATTTACTGCCCCCAGAATTGGATTAATTTGTGCTTGGGAGAGCAGTGAGGGGGTCACGGGAGAGTCCGGCTCATTTTCCGCATCTCTGCCTCAAGATCAACCATCACTCAGCCAGGCAGGCAGATTATCGACCCTCCCCGTGGCTCCACAACCCTTTCCTTGCTGTCCAGGGGTATTAATATGGCTGCAGCTACGACCAGACATGCACAAAATGTCGCTAACGTCGGCAAACATCCAGAGCTTTAACTTTGAAAGAATGGCTAACACGATGCCATGTTTTCAAGTGTCTTATTCACACCTAAAGGTCTGTTTCCTTAATCGGTTTAAGGAACGGTTTGCGTTCACAAAGGCTAAACTCAAACGGTCCAGGAACAAAAGCCATGTGATTGGAAATGATCGATTATTGGTCATACAATTGGTGGGTAAAAAGACAACAAACCCTGTGCAATTTCTACCTGGATATCTACAAACTGTCATCGTGTCAGGTTCTGTTCATGTTGGTGTTGATCAGCAGACTTTAGAGGACTGTGCATATGAATGGCTCAAAGACTGCAGGTATTAGATAATTTAATAATAATACAGACATTTCACATCAACAAATGAGTGAACCAGCAGAACAGATGGACCCTCTATACCTCCTCTCCTCTCCTCTCCAACATTAAAGCTGCAACTTACAGAACAAGCTGTAATCACGGTGAAATAAAAAAGAAAGGCAAGACCCTTTTTATTCTTTCACACAAGAGAGAACATTATTCTTGATGCCTTCTCCGGTGAGTTGGTTCTTTCTCTCTTTTTCCTTCCTGTTTGGAAGAACTTTATTTCTTATTACCGGATTGACATTCATCAGTTTAACCCATAAAGTGGTACAGTACGCTTCCTGTGATTAGTTCTAATGGTGTTCCCACCAGAAATGAACCGCCCCAGAGTTCACTTGATAGCGGCCTGACCCCTTCGAGGCGGACCAGAGAGTTGTTTGGTCCACACCATAGTTCGATTCCGGCGTTCACACCAACCCAAACGAACCGCACCAAGGGGTAAACTATCCAGGGTTCGGTTCAACTGGACTAAACAAGGGTGGTGTGAATGCGTCTTTAAGAGCTGATATCAACCTGTATCCACCTGTTTTGTTTCTTCAGATTAAACAAAGGGACCAATGTTTTAGAATTATTGGGTTAACACTTAATGTTTAATAATTGGGTTAGCCTGTGTAGTTTTTCATGTGTTTGAACATGGTGAATTTCTATCTGCAGCATCAACCGAGTGACAACTCAACCCCCTCAAATGAAAGCAGAACGTTTGTTTGAATAATAATTTCACTGAGGAGAAGAAACTCAAGCCGACGTTTCAACTTCATTCCTGACATTAAAGCTTTGAATGGAGTGAAATTGTTCAAGTTACTGCTGGTTGTAACAGATTTGCTTGACTTTGATGTTCAGCCTAATGGTTTTCCCCCCTCTTTCTCCTTAACACATAAGAAGCAGGCACACGAGGTCTGTGTTTTATTAAGCTAATTGTTGGCATCGGGGAGGAGACCTGCTGAGTGCCTCTGCCAAGTAATTGGTATATACATTATCTTGGCAGGTCACATTAGAGCCAGCAGCAGTTGCACCTTCACTTTCGCATACAGAGCAATCAACCCAATGTAGTCTTTCACACACGTGCACAACATGAAGAAGATTACTTTTATTAATCCCTGTGGGGAAATTTGATTATTTTTCACTCAGTTTGTTATTATGTTTTCCCACAGGCCCTGAAATACATGCACATGCAAACACAGGACCTATAGACGAGAGATGTCTGAGTGAGGGGAGTGCCGCTTAACGGCATCCCGAGCAGTTGGGGGATTAGGTGCCTTGCTCATGGGCACCTGGGCGGTGGCAGGAGGAGAACCGGCACCTCTCCAGCTACCAGTCCAGCCCCGTCGGACTGGTCCGCACTGGACTAGAACCAGCAGTCACAACCAAAGTCCTACGGACACCCAAAAACACCCACAAAAACATTCAAAAGTATCAATCTAGATGAAACCATAGGAAGATCAACCATAAAAAGATAAATCATAGGAAGATAAACCATAGGAAGATAAATCATAAGAAGATAAACCATAGGAAGATAAACCATAGGAAGATAAACCATAGGAAGATAAACCATAGGAAGATAAATCATAGGAAGATAAACCATAGGAAGATAAACCACAAGAAGATAAATCATAGGAAGATAAACCATAAGAAGATAAACCATAGGAAGATAAATCATAGGAAGATAAATCATAAGAAGATAAACCATAGGAAGATAAACCATAGGAAGATAAATCATAGGAAGATAAACCATAGGAAGATAAGCTATAGGAAGATAAATCATAGGAAGATAAACCATAAGAAGATAAACCATAGGAAGATAAATCATAGGAAGATAAATCATAAGAAGATAAATCATAGGAAGATAAAACATAAGAAGATAAACCATAGGAAGATAAATCATATGAAGATAAACCATAAGAAGATAAAATAGGAAGATGAATCATAGGAAGATCAATCATAAGAAGATAAATCATATGAAGATAAACCATAAGAAGATAAATCATAGGAAGATAAACCATAAGAAAATAAACCATAGGAAGATAAATCATAGGAAGATAAACCATAAGAAGGTAAATCATAGGAAGATAAACCATAGGAAGAGTAACCATGGGAAGATAAACCATAAGAAGATAAATCATAGGAAGATAAACCATAGGAAGATAAACCATAGGAAGATTAACCATAAGAATATAAATCATAGGAAGATAAAC
>CABFOS010128928.1:0-10162 GCA_900660315.1 Diretmoides pauciradiatus | reverse complement strand
TCTGAGCCTGTCACTTAGAACAACAATCGGAGCTTTTAGAGGATGTACATTTAGGTTCGAACTTGCCCTGAAGGGTTACATTGCAGCCGGTTAGCTCCACCGCTAACCGCTAGCTCAATACTGGACCAATTTCAAAAATTCTTGTTCCCATCAGTCATGTAGACACACGGCAATGGGAAAATAGGGTCCAGGTTGAAAAATACTGAAGTTACCTTTTAGGTTTTAAGGTGTTGAATAGTACACAAGGTTCAACACTCAGACATTGTTGAAACAGTATCAACCAAAAGGAAACGTACTTATCTGATACAGCCCGTGCTTTCAGCAGAGCAGATGTGTAGCATATAGTGGCTGATTTTGGCAAGCTGATATCTACAGAGACAGCAGACATTGTGTTTATGTAAAAGAACAAAGTCATACATTTTCAGGGCTGGTTAAATGGAATTGAGTTCATTCCTGTGTGAACAAAGGATGACACTGGAAAGGAGGAATGTTTCGTGGGTGCAGTCTTACCATCATATTTGGCAAGGACTGCTTGGACATCAGCGTATGCCTGAAGCTCTAGAAGTGCCTCCAAGAGGTTTTCGTGTATATTTAACATTCCCAACAATGGAAACTCTTTCATTAACTGTAAAGAGGGACAAAAGAACAGATATAATGAAGCTATCACAAAATATCCAACATGATACATTGGCATTGCATTGGCATTGCTTTGAGTACAGTAAACTGTGTACTGTCTCAAAATACACCATGGTTCTTCCAGGTTAATAGACTCAGCCGATCAATTTCACTATCCACCTAAATAAAAACATCAATCTTCTCTAAACTTCAGAACACAACAGAAAATGTTTTGTTTCCATTGCATGAGGCTTGTTCTGAAAGAGTCCCGATGATATACTTTACTTGACTACTATAATGAATTCAAAGTGTTCGAATCATTCCATAAAGGCTCTTCATAACAGACAGGAAACCCAAACACTCCCTTGTGCCTGCTCAGTGATTTGATAAAAGTGTCCAGTATGCACATTGTACCAGGAAGCAGTGTGAGCTGCTGAATGGTAATGGTCCAGTTGAGTATGTACTCACATCCCTCATCATTTTCACTGCTTCTTTAATCCGTCCCAGTTTGCGTGCACACATAGCCAGTCGGCGTTTAATGTACACTAGTAGGTTGATATCTTTTCCAGCTATAGATGGCAAACAGAAAACACGAGACATTTAATCAAGAAAGATGTATTATACTAGTGAAACTTCAACCACTTTTACCACAGGTCAGTTGTCATGTTTGAATGCATTCTTACCGCTCCTCAATGCTTGTTTAAAGAGGCGCTCAGCCTCTGTGATAGTAGTGGCCTCCTCCTCTGCTAGAAGCACATAAGCTGCAGCACATCTGCAGACAAAGACACACAAGGCACATCGGGACAAGTTTCAATCACACAGCCAAGTTTCCTGAGGGAAAACTTCAAACAAAGCAATGTGACTTTTGCATGATGATCCCCGAGCTACAGCATGTTTAAAGATACTTTAGACAACAGTAAATAAGTGTGTAAACTCACTCATGGTTCATTTCTATGGCCTGGTAAGCTGCTCTAATCCTGGCTTGAGGATTTCTCTCTCTCCAGGCCTTCTGCATGACTGCAATAAGACAATGAACACAGCCTTATTATAGATGTAACCTTTCAGCATCCGAGACATTTAATCCAATATGTCAAACGAGTCAAACAGCAACACAAAACAAAAAGCAATTTCATGTGACCGTTTACGAAAAACCATGCAAACGTCTCATATGGAAATAGGTTAACACAAATAGGTTGGAATACAAAGAAGAGAGAAATATCACATCTCTGACCATGCATTGTTTTCTTCCCCAGGGCGATATATGACTTTCACCGCTTTTTGCTAAACTGGAGATTTGGTCTGCATATGATTAAGGCCCTGTTTACACGACAACGGGGGTTTCAAAAACGGGAAAGCTTTATCTGTGCGTTTTCAAAAACATCCACGTTTACACGACAACGATGTGATAACAATCTGCGTGCACACGGATCCGCATAAACAATTGAAAACCTTGAAAACGCATGCCGGGCCATTGAACCCCCGCCTCCCTCCACACCTCCCTCCGGGGGAGAGACGAGAGTTAGGGAGAGACGGACCAGTGCGAGGCTGCGTGCACCGCACTGGTTCCTTATGGTGGACCGAGCCCGGTGCACCGGACGGCAGCTACCGCAAGTTGAACCAGCTCAGCTCCGTAGCCCTCGGTGAGCCTAGGTTCTTTTATTGGCATCACTGCAGCCCCTCGCTGAGGTAGGGGATGACAACGCCGCTGCCTTGGGCAGGAGAAGGGAGCCTCGGCGGGGGGAGATAGGCAACAGAGTCGCGCACCACGGGGCGGAGGCAGCGCCAAGTGGGGTCATGTCGTCACTGTCGTAACTGCAAGAGCTGCTTTTTCGCCCGTTTACACAGGGTGGTAAGGGCGGCGTTTAAAAAAAAAATCCACTCTGGGACCGTTTCCAAAAAAACGAAAGGCCAATCCGTAAAAAAAAGTTTGCCGTTGTAGTTAAGAAGGTTGTCGTGTAAATGGCCCCTAAAGCTCACCAGCGTCCTCTGGCCTCAGCTGCTGAGTGTCTCCCGTGAAGAAGGTCTGATGGTCTTGAGCAGACAGGTTCATATCATAGTATGTTAAGGGCTCCTTTCCAGTCACCCAGGTGTACCTGTGGAGCACAGAGTAAAAACAGCATGCTAGTGTTATGGTGAGCGATGCATCAACTGTCTGCCCTGCAGTCTTACCATGCTGTGCATTTTAATTGGCCAAACATCTGATGCCTCTTTTGACACATACCTGCTGTATTCTGCTCCTCTGAACAGATTCAAAGGGTTCCTCCAGACCTTACACTCTACAAAAAGGAATTATTATTGAGTTCAGAGAGTCTGCAAATATGAAACAACAGCAACATTAATATTTTCTGAATCAGCGGCACACTAGTTTGACTGCAAAACATTTACCACACAAGCAATTCCACTCTGTTTTTCTAAAACACCAAGGCCTATTGTATGCATCAAGATGAATCTGAACCAAGCTAATGACAGTGTTTAAATATGTACCTGAGACACTGGGTCTGGGCTCCGTCTCTCCATTAACCGATGAGAAAAGACCCATGGTTGAGCTGCTCTCCACACCACCCAGCAGAGGACGCAGGTGGCTCACTGAGACTTGCTCAATGAATGAGGTCCCATACTTACGGAAATACCACCACTCAAATATCTGGAAGGAGAAGGTTCTCAGAATTAGATAGAGGGCGAAATGTTTTATCCTCAATGCAAAATCTACTAGACAACTACACACATGGAACTGGACATGTGCACGGACTGACAGTTGACTGATAGAGATCTATGTTTCTACCTTCAGCAGCAGGAGATATCTGGGCAAAGAGAAGAGAAATCCAAGCCATCACTGCTCGCGTTCATTCATTTTACAATAAGAAACAACTAAAGGGGACAACTCACGAGGATGAGTCCAGAGATGAGTGAAGATGTTCCAGTGAGTGCCACATAGAATTTAGGGGTCAACGTATTCAAGAACACAGACGCTGAAGAACAAAAGAGAAAGAGAGCAAGCTCAGCGACAACATCGGAGCCTGAAACAGCAAAACAGTTCAGAAGCTTTTTGCATTACATGGTGGCGAATATCATCATCAATAGCAGACGCCATGTGACCTGCAGGGTAGCGACCATGGTGAAACAGCCATCATGCCGGTAGGAGGACAGTGGGTATTGAATGGGGGATGTATGCAGATGTGTGCCTGATGTTCTGTGCCCTGTGTCATGTGGATATTGTGAGCACAGAATACAGCAATGTCAGGGATCCCACTCTTTTAGAGAAATCATTTTCCAGGACTTTTTCTTGACAATCCAGGACAGCACTTGCTCACAAACATCATATAATTTACTAGTAGTTCTAGTATCGACACCTTTAACCTCAGTTTCATTCTCCTTATTTAATGATGCAGGTTCATGATGAAGTGTCTCAGGTTCATTACAGGTGACTGCTACACACATCACTGCTAACTGTCCAATCAGATCATCTGGTTCTTACTGTCCAATCAGATCATCTGGTCTCCTCTTGTTGTTAGATGTGATCAGCACTGGTATGTTGTTGTTTTGTGTTTTTACTTAAACTTGACCTGCGCGCTGCTATAGTCCTACGAACAATTTCAAACAAAATACACACCTACTGTAGCTTTACATAGGAGATCTGAGTGAGGGGCCAAAATAGAATCAAAACTTTCCAGGATAGGATATTTGGTCATTTTAGTCAATTTTCCAGGTTTTCCATGACTGGGAATCTAGTCTCTGAATTCCCAGGTTTCCAGGGAACCCTGGGACTGTACAATGGCAGAGGTGGGCTCTCTATTCATACCTCGTGCTTCATCTTTCAGCCGCTGCACCGATACCAGAAGAGACTCTTTCTCATCCAGCTCACTCTCCAGGAAGGCGTTTCTCTCGATGGCCTGGTTCAAACGGCCTTCAAAGTCCTCCAGAGACACTATCGTTGCCCTGTGTGTAGAGGGTGAGGAGGAGCACAGCTGTCAACATCCCTTACATTCATTAAGTTGCAGTTATACATCTGACTTACATTCAAATCACTCAACAAATCTAAGTATGCATAAGTGTCCTTTCGAAAGCGGCTGTGCTCCTGACTGTACTGTGTGTTAAGAGAAATGCAGCGAGCCAAATGTTCCCCTGTCGGTCTGACCTCTTGGCTCTCTCCAGGTCGTCGTTGGCCTGTTCCAGCTCCCGGACGTATTTATGGAGCTGCTCCTTGATGCTGCGCGTCTGACCCAGGTCATCCTCTAGCCCAGAGATCTCCTTATAACTC
This sequence comes from Diretmoides pauciradiatus, assembly GCA_900660315.1. NCBI lineage: Eukaryota > Metazoa > Chordata > Actinopteri > Trachichthyiformes > Diretmidae > Diretmoides > Diretmoides pauciradiatus. Next base: position 5,289 of record CABFOS010128928.1, on the reverse strand, counting down.
TGGGCATACTGTTGCTCCAGCTTCTCCTGATAGGGATGGATATAGAAAGGAGAGAGAAGGGATGGGGCATGAGCAAGTGTAGGGCAACAAGGACAACAACAAGAAATCGATTGTTCCGGAGAGCTCCCCCGGTTTATCATCCTTTTGCCAAGGCATTCTACAGGTGTTAAAATTGCAATTTGCTACTTTATGTACTCTACAACAGTAATTAATGACATCAGGGGAAGCTCTCTGAATCATAAGACACTGCTAGTCAGGTTTTTCTCCCACATCATTTCATTTTCAAAGAGCATCCTCCATCACTGGCCTCCTTTGTTCCCTGGGGAGGCCCTGTGGCTCATTTGCACTGGGGCAGATCAGAGTGAGGTCAGTGGCTGGGTTGCATGCCTGCTGCACAAAGATGGGAGAGCATGACTCATGGTCTCTCCAGGGCTGTTTACACACTCCATTTACAGCATTAGCTGCTTGAATGCAGATGGACGGATAAGATCACCATAATAGCTCATTGAAATTTTCAGCATAATATTTACAGTAGGCCGGCAATGATTTAGGTCTTGGCTTGCATCAGGAGAGAAATGTCCTTGCACTCTTCTATTTTCTCTCTCTTGATCCTGACATCCTATTACAAAGTGCTGGAGGATTACTAAGCACATGCCTTATTAACGAACATGCAAAAGAGCATTGGACCTCGTCTCCAGGCTCCAACAGGGATGATGTGAAGTAACTAAGTAACCACGAATTACTCTAAGCAGCCTAGCCCATAGACCCAAAGAGCAAGGCAAAGCCCTGAATAGCCTCCGGTGCGAGTCAGCCTGGTTACCTTAAGGTTTTCCACCTCAATCTTCAGTCTGTGGTTCTCAGCTTGCACGTCTCGGAGGCGGTGTTCAGTCTGGCCAAGCTGCGCCTCCAACTCAGCCTCCAGCTCCCGGCTCCCTTCCTGGAACTCCTGCAGCTCCTCCTGGGCATCATGGTAGCTGAAGAGTGCGCGCACACAGAGAGCGGGGAGGGACATAAACAATCATGATCACATACCAGCTGCCCTGTTAACTGCCCACCCATTCATTTCTGGGGAGCTGACCGGCTGAATGACCTCAAACTAAACTGCACTGAGCTCTAGAACGTTGACTGGCTTTTGTCCTGTTAAATGAGTCAGGCTCATGCAAGTTCTGGCAGCTTTACCTCCATGGTCAGAAATAAACCCACAGGCACAACACATTAGCCAGAATCGAAAGCCTGTCCGATATTTGTAGACATTTAGCCTTCAATCCGGTCTCCTCTAAACAGAAAATAGAATGTGGCTCAGGATGTCGAGTTAAGCAGTCTGAATATAGCTCTAGAGAGACAGCTGGACGGAGGCTAGGTAGCTCAACAGCAGCAGCTCACAAAAACAAGCCTTCTGTCATGTGTCCTCTGCTGTGGAAAGGGTTAAAGGTCAGGGGTGAACGGAACACAAGAGGGTCTGGGTCCAGGATGGGGATATGAGCTAAGAAACAGGACGCATCCACACACGGGTCAGGGCTGACCCCTGCAACAGAGAGCCTTCCGGTGAAAAACACACATGACAACTTCTTACCCTGAGACACTGGGTGATATCGGCAAATTCAGCGAATCCAAAAATACTTGGGGTTTATTACCTGACGTGGGTGACTACACATGATGGCTCACACTGTTCTGAGATCAGATGACTGGTGTTGTGCCGGCCTCACAGTGGCTCTAGCGAGTAGTGGAATACATGAATCAGTTGTTCTGCCTGGTCATTCCTTACATACCAGCACCACAGAGGCTGCTTCATCAGCACGCTGGGCCACATAACTCCCCTGTTCAATAGTTCAACTTGTCCTCCCCCAACACATCCAACTCTTCACCATTTTACGTAAGCAACAGTGACACATACTTGCGAAATCCAAAATGTGGAACAAGTAGAACAGTCTTTTAAAGAACTGAATATATATAACAGGATTAGTTATGTTAGCAATGATCACAAACTATGATATCCACTTAAACTCAAAAACATCCTTAGTAAAGATAGCTTTCAATGGGTCACCAACAAATACTACTGCCACTGTGAATGGAGAGAACGTAAGCACCAAAACACATGTGAGGTAAACCACGGCTAACTACAGCCTTGGACTTATTTTTTTCCATGGGTAGATGTTTTTTCCCCTATGTACCCGCAGCAGGAAATTCTTCGCAACCCTCCAAGACTTTAACCCCCTCTGTGCTGTTTTTTTCACTTCCACTGAGAGATGTACAGGCCCCAGCTGAGCCCCAATACAATACAACCTTGTTCAATTAACACAGATTAACATGAGACTAACTACTGTACTCTATTCTCTCTTTTAGATGTCAGAAGCATAGTCATTTCCTCCTGAGCAATCCACAGTTGTTTTGTCAGTGGGGACCGATTTCAAAACACCAGGCTCATGCTGAGACTGTTTTTCTGTAAACTGAGACTTAACCCAAAAATGTCCAAAGCATTTGGTTAAAAAGAAAGTGTGTATTGACATCTTTCTGAACCACACTAAGAAAAAACAGTTTCAGCAACATTGTGTCTGGCTATTACATAAGAGTTGGGGTCTAAAGTGTTTTCTGGCCTGGGATCCCCAGTGAAGTCCATGGGAGCGGGGGTGGGGGTGGGTGGCTCTGCCTTGACTTACTAAGCAAGGTATCTCTAACACCTTGTTGGATATATCTGGTAAAGTGACACCATGTTTAACAACAAATCCAGGTCAATGATTCAGACGCTCCCTGAGCAAAAAACGTGAAAGGGTATATAGATTATGCTATACCTTATAATGAAATGAATCAGATACAATATCTTGTCACATGTGAAATCAAACCTACCTTGTCTTGAATTTGAGGGCTAAAGCCTTCCAGTAATCAATTTCCTCATCCTTTGAAGAAAATTTGGGAATCATCTCTGTGTCCATGGCAGGGCAGCCTGAGGATGAAAAAGATGTATTAGCCTTACTACTATTTCAAATGGCTAACAAGAGTAAATAAAAGGGATTTAATGCTAGTACTCAATGGCTAAAAACAGGTTACGCATTTAAATGTCAAACTCAAGCTTATTAACCAGGTAGTGAGTCAAATTATACTGAGCATGACCTCTTTTTCTAGATCAGACCAACCTGACACATACAAATAGAAAACGGCCACTGAGGCGGCGAGACGACCAGGCCTGCCACTAAAGTTATGTTATTCCTCATTGGATGGCCTAACAGTACAGATCTCCCTTTGATTGACCCAAGAGAGGAAAACAAAGCCAGATCAGACTGGCTATGTCATGTTTCAGCTCTGAGGCCATGTCATCCTCAATTACTTATGAAACACTGACTTCAGCCTCATCCTCTGATGAGAAAATCACTCTCCTCTATAGCAATCAGCACCTGACACCCCGACTGAGTGGCCACAAGCCTTTCTGTGATTCAACAGCCTCAATGAGGACCTCCTCCCAATTACACTTCTAACAGCCTAACTTGTGATGCCAGCAAAAGCCCACCACCCTTATCAAGTGCCATTCGTGTTCATTTAGTGCGTCTGATACCAGCTGCCTAGATCAAAGTAGTCTGATGTGGTTCTGAAGTCTAAATCATCAACCACATTAATAGGCGGCTGTTCCTTTATTCTGGCTATTAAACACTGCTTTAATATGTGCTCCATGCAAACACACGGGCCGGATTTTGGAAAATAATTACACTCATCTGGACGGGGCCACTGTGTGTGTTCTGTGTGAGGCATACAGCAGCTGTCCCAGCACTCCCATTCCTGTCCCTCTAGGAATATTAATCTGTCCACAGCTTAGTGGGATTTCCAGCACATCATGCAACCAGTGGGAAATAGCACTGACCGAATACCTGAATGTTAAACAGACTGCACTAACTATTTACTATCATATTCCTTAGAGTTGGGCGTAGACTCTTTGACAACAAGCCAAACATGATGTTCCAACATCTAAGCTATGGCAAGATTTTGTTGAGTCTATTGTCTATAGTCTATTGAGCCTATTTGCCTCAAGATATGTGGTAAGGTTGGTCCCAAGTTAAACATATTTAGGTAAAATGCCATTAAACAAATTAGACAGAGTAGAAGCGTATACTGCAGCCTTGTTTGACAAGCCTAGCCTTATTTGGGCTTAGATATACATAGAGGATGTGTTATGTTCCTTGAAATGAGTGAAACTGCCAAAAAGAAGACGATCTGACTGGAGGGATGTAGCGTCAGAGGCAGGGTCAGCTGTTCCTTTAACATTCCTACTTGGCGTCCCGAACAACTGACTCGCCATAGCCTCCCTCACGTGTCTATACACTACTACTCTGGAACGCAAGCAGACACAGAGGAAACCGGAGAGCCCAAAACACAGTCAGGGTGGAGACAGGGGAATGTTCCCAAGTTGCTAATGACATGTGATATTAGTTAAAGCTGTAATCTTAAAACCAAGGATAGCCATCTTAACTTTCCATGTTACAATCCACAAATATCTTTTCTCATTAAAATGGTGTTATCTAGCAGAAATAACAGATCGGGTGCTTTTTATTGATCACTATAGGTCTATAAAGGATGTGCGTGAGAGGAAACAGGAGGCTGCCGTTACCATAGTGATTCAGATGAAAGGCCTAAATAGGATACACGGCCTATTCAGAAAGGCAACGCTATTTATTGGCAACGTATAGAAAACAACTGCATCAGAGGGATTCAAATGAGAAGCTATGCCTATTTACCTCCCCCAGGCCTAGGACAGACCGGCACTATGGTGGTAACACAAACACACACTCATACAAATGAGATGAAGAGGTTAAACTTCATCACGTAACAAGGCAATGTTTAGACTATGTGTCATCCCAGCATCCTCGGAAAAGCCTCCAGCCTGACTCCGGGTTGTGTTCTTTGTAACAATACCATGACTATGGAGCACAGACGATGACACGACCAACTGTAGAGCCATCTGGAAATGGTTAAAACATTACTAATAGGGGAAGAGAGAGAGAGAGCGCTTCCTGTTTTCTCTGTACATCCTCTTTTTACGACTGATGACTCGGTTCTTACTCAGAGAGTGCAAGTGCTGACGTTTAAATGATTATGTATAGTTAGTTAGTTTTATTGTCCCCAAGGGGAAATTCGTTTAACACAAACACTTCTTCTTCTTCGTGTGGGCGGGATGGAGTTGTTCATCCTCATTCCCCAGGCTCGGGGTCGAGGGTTTATCCTTTTACCACCCTGGCCTGGGGAATAGGATAAACCCTCGAGAGATCGGAAGAGCACACGTCTGAACTCCAGTCACCCGATCAT
>CABFOS010128918.1:0-13176 GCA_900660315.1 Diretmoides pauciradiatus | reverse complement strand
TGCCGGGACAGAGGGGTTGACCCGCTGGGACAGAGGGGCTGACCCGCCGGAACAGAGGGGCTGACCCGCCGGAACAGAGGGGCGGTGCGCCTGCCGGGACAGAGGGGCTGACCTGTCGGGAAAGAGGGGCTGACCTGCCGGGACAGAGGGGCGGTGCGCCTGCCTAGTGGGACAGTGCTGAAAGAGCGGCTGTCGAAGATTGGGCTGAGTGACTATATATACTGGTTTTGTAAATAAAGCGGTCTGCTGGATGATTGGCCCTCCTGCCTGTCTTGTCTCTGTCGCGGCCCTGGGAGTAGCGAGCTTGGCTACACTGGCGCCAATGCGATGTAGCGATTTGTGCTGATCTGTGCAGCCAACAACAGAGCAGTTCCCATGCATAGCTCTTACAGTAGCTTCGACATGCTAGCGGGTCCGTGGTTGCGAGTAAAAATATGTCGCACCTTCGCTAAGGTAGTTCTCAAGCCGTGGGCGGAGCTACTCAGATGGTGGGCGGCACAATTCTAATGAGTCATACTGTGACGTGCCAAATCTGTAAGGCTTGTTGAATCATATTATATGTTTTCTGACCTACTGTAGGTAGGCAGCCCACTAAAAACTGACTGGGTGTCTTATTGCACAGTTTGTGTGTTAGTAGGCCCATCAGAGACCCAAATAAATGTATGTGCACAAGCACTGAAAAAGTGAGTTTTTCATAAGTGACCTATAACTTAAATAGAAAAAAAGGCTCCAATCTGAAAAGGTCCAGAGCCTGAAGAGCAGACAAAGGAGGTTCTTCTTCTTCAATAGTTGTTCTTCTCTCCAACCAGGTGATGTGTAAACTCTATTTTAGAATCACTTTAGAAAACAAAGCTTGGTGTATGTGACAATGTATTATTACTATTACAATATGGTTTCTAGGCATTAGGGGTCTGTCAGTATATCCAGGTGGGTCGAATCCCGTGGGGTAGCAGGGGTGTTGGGTTAAGGACAGGTGTGGGAGGAAGGACTACATCTAATCTTGACCCAGACAGGACCTTGAGGTTGTAGGGAACAGAGTCTGGCATGGCGATAGGGAGAACCAGAGACCTCTAATCCAGTTACACAGGATTTCTGCTGCAAGTGACTGACAACCTTTCCAGTACACAATAGCATCCGTACGGTGTGTGCATGTAAGTATGCATGCATCAAAACATACCATATATACACACACTTACCTTTATGCACAAAAGCAAAAAATTCCTCTTTCTCTTTTCAACGGGAAGAACAGGTTACACTGCATGTTCGTTAATTTGATTTGCTTTTAAGAATCCATGTCACTTTCTCTCACACAATTGGTCATTCTCTCTTCCTAGAACCTCCCTCCTGCGTTTCTGTGTCTCTCTCTCAGGTCTCTAGTACGTCCCATACTGAGTAAATAGGACTAAGACTGTATAAACACTTCTAATGACATACAAGGTTGCCAGATTTAGCTGGCTGCATCTTAATGGCGTTCTTGGGCTGCAAAGCACAAACAGACATCTAAAAAAAAACATCTTCGAAATTAACTTCTCTAAAGCTGGGAAATAGTTGAGATTATGATGGCCCTTAACTGAGAGGGAAAGACAAACAGAAATGACCCTAAAACCTGCTATAAGTCTACAGTGCTTAGACAAATACTGCTAACTAAACAACGCATTGAAATGGAAACCGTGGTCTACAGCCAAGGGTCTGGGTGGGAAAAGAATATAAAGTGTGGGTTTAAGTGCTTAAAGGAAGAAGTCCTAAACAAGGATATCAGATCCGTGCTATCCTTAAAGGACCTCTGTGGCCTTGGATAGTCAAGGGGATACTGCTGTCAATTTCAATTTACATGGACCACAGCATATAGGCGTCAATCCCATCAGATACGAAACTTTTGGCCCTAACTTGGCTCTATTTACTTCCACAATGTGTATTGAAATTAAATTAAAAATAATATTCAGCGGCTATCACGGCGTACCATGAAAATACCATTCGGTTTTGAACTATACAGTTCCAGTTGGGAGGGATGCCCACCGTGGTTATCGGGAATGGGATCATTTGTTGCCATGTCTAAGGATTCCCAATCCCAACAAGGAGGAATGAAAGCCATTTGGCTTTGGCATGCAGATGCCAACGACTGAGTCACCTTATGTACACACGATGAAAGTGAGCAATGAGCTAAGGCTACTCAGAGTGCAGCTTTGCCTGGGATATAAATAGCCGTGGCACCTGGCTGCTAGCCCTCACAGGCCTTAGTAGAGGATCCTGGTGCTTAGCCATAGCTTAGCATAACATGACGTTATTGGCTTGGAACCCGGGCTGAGAGAAGCGACACACCTGCTTTAGAGTGGACACACTGTGCAACAGAGCTAGACCCAGCAAGGCCACATGCCTTTCATGTCGTTTGATGCTGAGGAGCAACACGCCTACACACTTACAGTACATGCAATGGAACTGTAGTGCTGAATGTGTTTAATCCAACACTTTAGCATGGCGCTGTCAAACAGCAGGCTTACATTTCCATTACAGAATTACATTTACATTGGCGTTCTTGATGGCAAAGATCCTGTTTGACAACTGAGAATTTAGTGTTGTTGGAACCTCAGAACTGCTTCTTCAACTTGTGTTGTCAAGGTAAACAACTAGTGAGGTCATCACTGACCAGTAACTGTCACAGTTACCGAAAAGATAACTAAAAGACTATTCAATGAAAAAGGGTCTGTTATCTATACAACGAGTTCACATATCATGCACCCACTGGCTCACCTGCTTATTGTTGTCACTGTGGGGTCTCTTGATAGCTACAAAATGTCGAATCTTCCTGTCGGGAGAAACGGGAGAACCTGTCTTTGAGCTCTATTTTGCACTCCAGATACATACTTGGACATTTCTATGACCAGTTTGGGTTGTATAGAGATTTCTTACCCTCCCTGGCCAATGACGGGAGTGATCTTCACATGTTGTTGTATACTGTCTCCTGACTTCTTCCTGGCGTAGTAAATACCCTGCCACTCCTTCACAGAGGACAGAACAGTCAGGAAAATATCAGGAAATAACAATGTCCTGTTATTCAGTCAATGGATGGATGATCAGATGGATAAATGGATGTATGGCTAGATGGATGAATAGATGGATGTATGGATGGATAAATGGATGTATGGATGAATAGATGGATGGATAGATGGACAGTGATGGATAGGACTGTGTGACTGACCTTTCCTTTTTTGATACACATGTTGATGGTGTCCAGCAGGTCGGCTCTGTTTTTCTCACTCTTGGGGAGTTCAGTCATTTCCTTCCCTATCAACTCCCCCTTGTGGTATCCCATCATCCGCTCAAATGCTGGGTTCACATACTGGGACAAATGGCAAGGAGAGGTTAGCGTCGAGGTTGACGTGCAAGGCCTCCTTCCTGCTTGGGCTCGTTTATCTATCCTCTGGTATTCAGTATTTTATTATATGGTTGTTGTTTTTATTTTAATTTTATTTTTTGATTCTTTGACTGTATTGTAATTTATTCTGCATTTTTACTGTTGTATGCATTGTTTTCATTGCCTTTGTAAAGCACTTTGTGGTGTCCTGTCTGTGAAAAGCGCTGCACTAATAAACTTTACTTACTTACTTGTGTACATACTTGTGCATACTTTCCCTACCTGTATGACGTGATCCTCACTGGTGATCTCCACGGCCTCCTGACAGTGCTCCAAAGCAGTAAAGACAGAATTGCATGCCCTGCGAAAAAGCAATGCCGCAGCCACTCATCACCAATGCACAGGATTCACTTAGAAATACTTCCCCGCCGCGTGATTCTGGGTCATGTGTGTGTAAATTGCCAGTGCCTGCACGTGGGAAAGAGTACGTGTGCATGTTAAGTGTGTGGCTGAGAAGGTGTTTTCCCCACTGTACCTGAGTTTGAACTGGCAGCGCACCTCTCCGTGTTCAACCTGTATGAGCTCATTATAGCAGGCTGACACACTGCTGTTCTCCACATACCTCTGGAGGATAAACAAGGTAAAGTGGTGTTGGAAGGAGAAGGGGGGGGCGGGTAGTGGGAAACCAAATGAGTCAGGATTTACTCGGTAAACGCAACCTACTGCGTCATTTTCACACCTTCAAACACTGGTGACAATAACTGCGTCTATCATAACATGCTGTACGCTGCTATTTTAGTGTCTGAAGGCTATTAGAGGAGATAAAGAAACATGTTTGAAAAGCAACACTTTCAGGCCCACACACGGTATAAACAGAGCTAAGACAGATCGACTATAATTTACATGTTAAATGGTGTAAGCAACAGGTACTGCTATCTTGCCACAAGCTTGTGTTAATACAAATGCGAGTTAAGGTACGTTAGGGGACGTACTCTGCTGAATCCAGCACAGAGGAGTGGGAGAACAGATGGCTCCTCCTGATCAGGGGGTCTATACAGCACAAGACACATGGACAGAAATACAACATTACCTGTCATTAAACATCTTTAGTATACACGAGTGGTCCACAATTTCCAATACAAAGCCTAATCTTGCAGAGTTATTAACCATTGACGTAATATTTCCAGCACTGCACACTTAGTGCGTCTACAGACATGATTGATATGAATTCTTAGAAGTAACATCACACCTACTTTTGTGGCACAACAGCTAGTACCACTGTGTTTTCAGAGGGCTTTGTGGCGCGGATCGACCTGGAAGGAAAACGAGCACGTATTAAAAGGCGACAGGAGTGCATGTGTGTGAACGAGAACAGAGTAATATGCATTGATTTCATCCACAGTTTGAGCTCGTGAGAAGTGGCTTAGAATCAGGTATACAGGATAAACATGTGGGCAGATTGGAGGTGATGTCATTGCCACAAGAGAGACGGAGAACATTTCTCTACTTTACACAGACCCACCATGCACAGCATCTGCTTCAGAGGGTGGCCACAAAGCCACACGGCTGGCAGGCCATGAGGGGAAACTGGTTTAGGGGGATGGGGGTGGGAAGGGGAAAGGAGACGGCGATGCAGAATCAAGGGAGGGAAGAGAAGGAATAAGAAAGATGACGGCAAGGATCCTGACGGGGGGGTTGAAGAAAAAGTTGCGCTCGGGAGAAAATAGTGTCAAGCAGAGGGGAGAAGGAGCAATGAAGTGACAAGGAGAAGTTGCCAAACTGTCTGCGGTAACCGGGAGACAGGAGAGACGAATGACTCTGTTCCTCTACTTGGAGAAACTAATAAATCACTAATAATAAATCACTTGGCAAAGCATGTGGTGGTTTGGCTTGTAGTGTGTTCAAGACCTTTGAATAGGGTAGTACTTTATCTAACAGGAAGTGTAGCCAAAGAATCTTCACATATTCATCGCGATTATGATAAAATTACACACATAGAGATAGCATTATATGGACTTTTTTCACTGCTGGCACAACAGCCCACACTGCAAGAGGTAAAATGCTAACAGAAACAAATCCTTGTTATGTTATGTTATAAAGGTGTGCACGCTTGGCGACAAGACAAGCATGGACCACACATTAAACAACTTGATCCACAGGGATCCGTTATAGACTATAAACTCAAGACAATCAAACAGACGAATAGCCAGGAATTATTAGGCTAAATTATTTGCTCTAATCAAAGCTTGTCATCTGATTGTAATTTAAACCTCATCACAAGACATTTCTGCCAAAGCTGACGGATTCTGCTCGCTGTGTGGGCCGTATGAGGGCGTGGACGCTTGTGTTTGAGCATCCACACAAACAAGGCAATAATAATACAGGTAATACAGGCTATGTAGGCTGGTAGAGACAAGTTGTATGCCAGCGTAACCTTTTATTATCACTATTTATACATTTTTCACCCATCTTTTTTGAATAATTATCTTAACTCTCATTGTTTTTTGCCAGTTTTAAACCTATGTAACTTTATATAATGTAGTCGTTGGCGGCCCCAAGTGGCAGCGAGGGGTTAATTGTATGTTTGAGGACTTCACTACCCTTAGTGATAGCCAAGGCACTAGCTCACTCAGTGCTGTTTCAGAGCTGTGTGCGTTCAGCTCGCAAGTTTCGCGACTCCAAAACTTCGTTGGGCTGACTCAGCGAAAGGGGGGGGGCAGTGTTCTCAGTCACAGCGCCACTTCATGAACTAGACTGATAATGCGCTTGTATTTTTACATCAAAAAGTTGCATAACGTCCATACATGTTCACGTGTGTGTCAGAAAAAAATCGAATATGTTTGAAGGAATCAACTTTATTGGAAGACAAAGGATTTGGTCCTTCTCACATCTGTACAGTTCCATCTGCCCCAAATTTGCTGAGTCCGCCCGATCTTATAATATCATCCGTGACAGCATGTATGCACGTGACAAACATCAGCAGACAGCAGAGTGGCTAGTGAGAACAGTGTGGTCGTACAATAACAGATAACAGATGACGTTCTTTTCTTTTGTTTTGGTTCCTCTCCAGGCTGGACCGCTATCTGGCTTACTTCAACCACCAACCTCACATACAGCGGTCAGGGCTCACTCAAGTGCCAGTCCAGCGCAAAAGCCAGTAATTCCAGTATTCAACATTCATGACTTTTTCCTGCCACACGTCGAGGGCTGTAGCCTTTTGTTTTACTTGTTTGCTAGTGAACTCCAGCTAACAAGCCCCACCAGCTCCAGGTGTGTGGCCTCAGGTTGAGGGGTTACCTGTAGTGCTTGCAGTAGGCACCAGATGGAGCCAGCAGGAGCACATAGCAACCCTCCACCACAATACCCCTCAGCAGCTTACTGTACAGCTGGTTTTAGACACAGTATAGTTCATTACCCAAGGGAGAGACATTCTGCAGATATCAGTCAGACAAAGAGAAAATAAACAAACAAACAAACAAAGGCTCACCGGCAGACGGCCTCAGGCTCAAAGTAGCGCGAGTGGCGTCCATCAATGACCACGATCTCATGGTGTTTGTCCAGGAAACATTCAACGGCGGACTCAGGTGTCCGAGCAATGTTACACCGGAACCCGGCGCGGTCGCAGGCCCACCAGAAGGCATCGCTTTGACTGTCCTCTTTGGCAAACACCAGCAGGACCTGAGGGGACAGGAAGGGTTGGATGTTACTTACTTATTAGTGCTATGACTCCTTAATATCTATATCTATGTAGTCCAGGGATACAGTGCTGACGGTTTTGGGCCTGAATAACAAAAGCAACTGCTGAACTCTTCATTTGAGATCCAGGAAACTTCGGTAAGTTCACTGCTGAGACACTGTTGTCTGTCAGCAGTCGCCAGGAAACTTTAACTGGTAAAGTTGATATCTTTCTAACAGTGGTAGAGAGAGGAATGGATAGATGGATGAGTCAAAAGATAAACATAGTTGCAGCACAGTAGGTGACCTTCTTTTTATTTGAGGTGCATACCTACTTTATTTTGTGAGTGACTACTGGGTTCCCCACTCCAAATCAGACAGTATTTTACCGGCTGAGGCAAAATATACTCTGAACTTAACACCATGAGGAGCATATGGTAAAATAAATATATATTTTTACCCTGTTTTCAGCCATTTGAGTTTTCATTCCCGATGACAAATGTATTTACAGAAAACCTACTTGTAAATTGTTTGTAATCCCAGAAGAGGCAAAGGAGCTAAAATCAAGAAGTCGCCCAGTCGTTGGTGAGGTGAAATTTCAAGATGAAACAAGGGGAAATGGAAGGCTATGGCAATTGATATTCATAGTTTTATGTTTTAATAATACTGAATTAACAGCATCTTCACTCATATGCAATGAAATGCAGATGAAAACGAGTCTGATACTGGTGTGGATGACATACAGGGAGACGAATATAAAGGGGCAATGTTTGAGAACATTAAAAATGAATGTGAAACCAAAGTAAGTGTTGCTGAAGTAACAGACTACATCACACCACCTTCAGCAGTGAGTTATTCCTTTATCTGAGAGTAAAGTGAGCAGCAGATAATCACAAATGAAAGCTGTATTTCACACCAACAGATGTGAAGCCTGCAGAGTGTGAACACATGTTTTTGATCCCACACTGTGGTTTGACCAGGAACACACCAGCCACCTTTGGTAAAGTGGTGAGGAAATACGAGAAGAATAAAGACACCGGCGCTCTCACGCATTCATGGACACGCACGCACGCACGCGCACACACACACACACACACACACACACACACACACACACACACACGGGCAGCTGGGTTATGGCCAGAACCAATACTACTCAGCTCTGCCTCACAGCATCATCACCTCCTGACTCCCTCTAAGGACAACAAAGGATAGTGTGACAGAGGGAGTGCATCGAGGTGCAGCAGAGAGGGAGTGAGTGAGTAGGTGAAAAAAGTAGGAGACTGCTAAAGTCATCAGAGTGCATCACTCTCCACACTTCCTACAGGGTCTTCAAAGCAGATCTAGAGAAGGAGAGTAGTTCAGAGTGGGATATCTATCTCAGCAGCCCTGCACTCCTGGAGACGGGGCGGACAGTCACGGCCATGCGGAAAAAACGAGACAAAAGAGAAGAAGAAGAAGAAGAAGAAGAAGAAGAAGAAGAAGATGGAGGAGGGAGGGAGGGAGAAAATGAGGTGGTATTGGTGAGTGCCTGTGAAAGATCCACAGCCTTTGATCCTGTGCTGGCTTGTGTAACCATGGCGCTGGCTTGTGTAACCATGGTGCTAGCTTGTGAAATTCCACACAAACAGCCAACCCTGGGACGACGCCATCCCCGCAGATCTCTGACCTGCCGCCCCAACATGGCACCAGCGACAAGCCTGGTGGGGGGGCACCACTGGTCTGAACACTCCACACATTTAAACATGCATGGGTGCACGACCTCATACTGTACATCTCAGTCACACACACACACGCTTGAACGTAAATTACTATAATGTCTTGTAAGTGGCCGTATGTTTACACACTTACCTGATTACAGTGTCCGTAAAGTAAACGCATGTTTATACTGTTACCTGCACTCGCCAAGTGTTTCTACACAATCACTTAATGGCTTAATGGAGAGGCTAGTACGGAAAGTCCCTACAGCTTGTGCTCAGTTGGCACCGAGGCTTATACTTGACTGCTGTGGAGAGCTGACTCACATATTCAGGGTTCAGAGGTTAATCCGCCATGTTTGCACACACAGGCCAGACGCCATCTAAAGTTGGGAGATTCCAAAACACAGAGATGTGTCATCGGGGTAACTGGCTTTGAGCGCTCCCTCTGCGTGGGAGTGGAGCGGCTTTCAGGATTATTCGAAGGAGAATAACGGGCCACTGAGATCCAATGTTGTAACTTTTTACATTGTGTTGCTTTGCAAAATATGAAAGTGCTTTGCGTAAAAGAAATATTCAGGCAGACTTTGAAGTGAGTCGCAGAAAGCCTGAGTCCAGAATAGCCAGTGGATTTGTGTACAATCAATACATGTGATTGATTCTGATTGGTTTTCTACATGTGATATAAAGGTTGTACTACAAAGCCTTGGAAATCCACTAATACACAGCGTCTGACTGTATGAGTTGCAATGCACAAATCATGCAGGCTTTAAGATGCAGATATCATTACTGTTTTTGATATTGCATATAATACAAATAGTATAGATATAGGCATATATTGTCTCATCAACTTAAGGGAGTGGTGTGCTACTCAAACTGACAACCCAATAGCAAAGAACTTGTAAAATAACAGAGGAAATCCATACAGAGCGATTACTCAACTGCAAGAATCTAATTCATTTACACAGCAGTTGCTTTACCTTCACCAATCTGCACAGTGGGTGCAGCGCATGAATCATTAGATACGCTGAACAAGAAGGTATTTGGAGAAGCTGAAATTCTCCAGGGCTGTGAGGGAATAGTAAACGTCAAAGGAACCTTGCAACATATAACTCTCTCCTGCAGAGCATTTTATCTTTCTCTTTTCATCTCTCCATTCCTGTGGAGGGAGGGAAGGCAAAAGAGGAGGGGGGGGATTAGGTCATGGATCCAGCAGCAAAATGGATTGTAAGAGTGTAGTGTGCTGCTAAGAGAGAGCAGTTTCAGGGTTTTATGGAGCATGTGTTTAGGTCTTAGAAGGCTTTTTAATAAAGCCTCTGGTCCCTCCACCTGCCTGCACGCTGCCAGAGATTCCTGGTGTGATGTTATTTGGCCTGATAAATACGGCTGGAGGAGAGCTAAGGGATAGAGCAGGATACTATAGCTCCACATGAACATGAGTGGCGTGCCAGGCATCTCACATCACCGCTCCGGAGTAGGAGTCGAGTTGAACTCAGAAACCCCCGGAGAGTGGTCAGACCGACCACAACAAGAATCAAAGGATCAAATGAAATCAAAGCAAAAAAACAAGCACCTAATAAAGCAGCTGATTTTCAAGGTAAGAACTGCCAAGAGAGAGGAATGCACTGTGGTACCTGCATCCCAACCAACTCTTACTTTTCCTTGTTACA
The DNA here is from genome assembly GCA_900660315.1 of Diretmoides pauciradiatus. Taxonomy (NCBI): domain Eukaryota; kingdom Metazoa; phylum Chordata; class Actinopteri; order Trachichthyiformes; family Diretmidae; genus Diretmoides; species Diretmoides pauciradiatus. The sequence goes on along the minus strand of CABFOS010128918.1, from coordinate 2,782 downwards.
CAAGACCTAATCTGGCTCCCACTGGCCTAATCTCTGCTCAAAGGATGAATCCAGACAATCCCCGCCCCCAATCCCTATAGGTCACTCCCAGGGTCTCAGCCCAGCAGGACAGATACATAACCACAGAGGGAGAGACAAGAAGTGTCTGCAGGGATGTAGTTCCATCCCCCACATACAAACAAAACCCCCATTCAAACGGTACCAACACTGTCGATGATATTCTCTGTATGAAAAAGCATCACTGAGTTCGGATGATTCACCAACTAGCATGCATACATGCATCGTCAATTGATTTCTATCAGAAGTGAGTTACTTCCTCCTCAGTTGCAGCAAGGCCATTTAATCTGATCAAGTGGTTGTATCAACTCTGCTACATGTGAGAGCAGTAATAAAGAAGCTGTTGAGCAGATGGTGAAGAAGAGAATGAACTGGGAGTAAACTTTATTCTGTGATGAATAAGGAAATGTATATTAGCTGCCGTATTGGGAACAGAGAGATGCAATATGACGTGATGGAATGCTAAAAATCTATGTTAAAACATTTTTTTGGAAACTGTTTTTAAATGATATTAGGTTTAGGTCCCGACTGCACAGAAGAATGCAGGTAGCAGCGACGGATGACTACAGACATTGTCTCAACTTTAGTTTTGGCTGTTTTCATCATCGGTGATCGTCCTATCAACATCTACTAATGTCAAATGTTAGAAGAACGGCTAAAACTTACATTTAAAACCTCTATATTGTCTCATGGTCATTTTCTTTGTCTTTCCCTGTCCTTTACCTTCTGCTTTCTAAGAATTAATAGAAGGTGAAATATCAAATCATACATTTACAGACATTTCAGTTCAATTTGTATTTCATATTGATATGTAAGTGAAATAGTGAGAACAAATGAAGTAAAAATCATTTCTATGAAAACCGCAATGTTTTCATATAAATAAATGTTCCTACTTTATTGCATATTGATATAACAGAGTGACAAGAGTGGTCTTTCCAGGGAACAATCCTCTGCTGCACAGGAAGTGATGCGTAGGCCTATTACGTTTCTGTTTATTTCTTTGTTCCTTGTTTGTTTCTTTGTTGCTTTGTAATACACAGAAGAAGAACTGGGTAATTAGCATGAACAGCAATAGCCACCATGGCTGAACTCAAACTTCAACAGAAAATCCGAGGAAAAGACGTCACTGTTTGTTTTGACGTTTTGACGTCACAGACACTGTTTGATTGACAGGTGATCGCTGGGAAGGGAAGTACCACTGAGCATCAAAGATGGAGACAAAATTAAAAAAGAGGATTACCACTTACCACCTGAGGCTTTACAGTAACCCTAGTAATTAGGAAAATATTGCTCAACACTCCTCAACCCGCTACAGTCTGTGTACTTTCCTGTCCTACCTTTTCTCTTCCCTCCACCACTTATGTGTCTGTGAAGTCAATATGTACATGAGTGTGTTACAAAATTAAAAGTCCTTTCCTTTTATTGCTATTAACAAATATGTTATTAGCCTTCTTACACCACTCTGAAATGACTTTGGCCTTGAATGGTTACATCTTTGAATTTCTGAATATCTTTACAGCTCTGTATTCTGTATTCTGAATTCTCTGGATCTCTCTGGTCCTCACGTTTAATGCTGAATATGAATGTGTAATGCAATCGAAGCTCACTATGTTAGTTATGAATCACAAGTCCTTTTTAACCAAATAACTTTTTTTAAAGAAAACCTGGTCAGATTACTTTCATTTCAGTGTGTTCAAAGTTATGAAAGAAGCTGATTGTGGTTATGCAGTTGAAAAAAAGAGACAGATTGATCTTTTCTGATTGGCTACTTGCATTTGGGATGCGTTCACAGAACTAAAACATTGTGCAAAATTGCAAGATTATAGCCTATGATCAGTATTTTTCTTTATCATTTCCTAAATGTAAAACTAAACCAGTTTGTGTTCCGGCTGAACCAGAGCACTGATTGGCATTCTGGTTCATTTCCTTCACTGGGCGTATCAACTCTCTGCTATTCACAATGAAATCAGTACACACCAACCACTCAAACACTGCAAGATGAGAAGTAACATTACTGGATGTCACAAACGAAGTGCGTCTTACCTGAATTGGTTCTTGGGTGAGTCTCATAGGTCCTATACATTCTTCTGTAGCTGAAACCTGCCAAAGAAAACAATGACAGAAGACGAGAATAAGAGTCACTGGAGAGCAGGAGCACACACACATACGAAGCAAAAGAGTTGTGAGCGCTGCTTACCATTTTACCATTGACTTCCAGAAGCATTTTGGCACATGGGCTGTCTTTGCACAGCCTATCTCTCTGTGTCTTACTTCTTTCACCACCTTTCCTTTCTTTCTTGCCCCCCTCTATTTTAACAGTCCATAGAGCAGTAAGACAGTATTCCCCTTTAGTAAGCCGATGCCTGGAGTGAAGCAGGATATAAAAGCACCCTATAAAAGCGATATCTGTACTCGATTCTTCACTACAGGAATGGCTGTTCTCCGGTCTTCCACTGTACACATGTACACGTGTGCACGCACGCGCACACACGCGCGCACACAGGTGCGCACACACACACACACACCATCCACGGCAAAACCCCTTTAAGGGTATTAGCAGCCAACCACAGCTTGAACACACAGGTTTGCCTACATAATCCTTGTTCAGGGGCATCACTGTGTGTGTGTGTGTGTGTGTGTGTGTGTGTGTGTGTGTGTGTGTGTGTGTGTGTGTGTGTGTGTGTGTGTGTGTGTGTGTGTGTGTGTGTGTGATCTTGTGTGCAAA
>CABFOS010128908.1:0-13058 GCA_900660315.1 Diretmoides pauciradiatus | reverse complement strand
GTTTAAAGGATAATTTTGGTATTTTTCAACCTGGACCCTATTTTCCCATGGTCTAACTGTCTGAACAAGAATTTTTGGAATTGTTCTAGTATTGACCGAGTCCGTAGCTGCTAGCGGTCAGCGCTTAGCTTAGTGAATCAGTCTAAAACGGAATACAGGGCAAGTGCATAGTTCTCTAAAAGCATTTTTTTTTGCCACTGAGAGGCTCCGATTGTTATAAGTGTCTGACAGGATCCCGACAGAGAAATAAAATGTTTTTCTTTCGTGAGGAGTGAGACCTCTTGTTGCAGTTAGACCTTTGTTGGATAGGGACACGCTGTTGTTGTGGCTAGTTGTGCTACAAGTGGATGCTAACACAATAACAACAGATCGGATCAAGCGGAAGGTAAAGAAAAACTTATAACAACAACTGGAGCCTGTCAGTGGCCAAAAACGCTTTTAGATGACTATGCAGTTGCCCCAAGTGTTCCGATTTAGATGGATTTGCTAAGCTAAGCGCTAACCGCTAGCAGCTACGGACTCGGTCAATACTGGACCAATTTCAAAAATTCTTGTTCCAACGAGTCAGTTAAACACACGACCATGGGAAAATAGGTCCAGGTTGAAAAATACATAAGTTATCCTTTAAGGTCCTGTATGTGCTCAATATGACAAGCACATTGTTTTTCTGAAAGCCATGTCATAAGTTATACATTGTTCTTTTATGCACTGGTTGTTTGAACTACAAACCAGGATGCAAAGTGGGTCAGAGGATTACTACTACAGTGTGATAGGAAAAGTCATGTTCTCATTAGCATTGATCCCAACTTTATTCTCATTTGATTTCTAGGACTAAAAGAGTTTAAGAGCCCCTGTACTCTGTTTTATGGGGAAGTTCATAAACAGAGGCACATGTGTCACTTGGTGAATCACAAACTAAAATTTGACTCATCACAGCTGGAGACATTATAAGCATTCCATTAGTGAAGTTGTAGCTGTCACTTGTTGAGAAATTACCCATCTGTTTTCAAATAAAACTAAATAAATAGTTATCTTTATTTGTCGTTGTTACCTCTGTCTTTTACAAACCAGGAAAGGCAGCAACGGCAAATGGGAAAGTAACAATTTATTCCCTGGCATAATAGAATATCACACATTTTCAGTATTGACAGTATTGTCTCCAAATCGTGTTTACAACATACAGATGTTTTGACTTTGGTTGGTATGGTAATGATTTGAGAATTGTGTGGGAATGATGAAGGACAGGATGAGTGCATAAAAAAGAGAGGCAGTGATCCTAATGATCTTTACCGACCCCCCCCCCAAGCTCAGGGAATTAAAACACAAACACACACACACACACAAAGCAGGCAACAAAATATACATGCAGATGCAAAGACATGCACAAAGATATACCAAAACACACAGTACTGATGCATGCGGAAAAGCAAACACAAACACACGTGCGCACACAAGAAGGACGAAACAAGACGAGAAGAGACAGAAGAAAGGACGGAATATGACTCACATCGATGTTGTGTATGTGTCCAGTTCGCTGGATGAGTTGTGTGAGGGAGTTCATGTCTGACCTCAGATCTCTGTTCTCAGAGCGCAGGGCACACACACTCTGCTCCAAGGCCCTCCTCTGCTGGTTCAAATCCTGCAGAAAACATTGGGAAACACTAAATTCTATGAGTAATCCCACTGAGTGAACATGTGAGGTAAAAAGAAAACATTATGAAAGCTTTTGTGTTTCCACAGACAAGACTTTAGTCATATTGTTGCCCCCTCGGTGTTCTTAAAGGCAGGCTGGGTAATGTTGTTTAGAAGCACTTTTTGTTATATTTGTTGGATTTCTCTGTACGTCCCGATAGCGATCAAGTGCTCTGACAATAAAAAGAAAAAAATCTGTTGTCTCTAGCTGGCGCAGGACCCTTCATCTGAATGAAATGATTGGACGGACTGAACCTGCGTGTCTACCTTGTTCTTGCTGGTTTCTCCAAACTTACCTACCCTGCCTTTAATGTTGTACCTAGACAAATATGATGGGATAAATTCACATACATAGTTTGTGGTTCGAGCCTGGTCCTTTATTTGTTTGTTTGTCTGGTTTCAATTATATGTCTCCAGTGGAGGCCTAGTTTTTAAGGAGACAGACCTTCAACTAGAGGATTGAAGCCCCCATGTTGGCACGCATCTGCCCTGCTGAAGTGTCCTTGAGCAAGACACTGAATCCCGACCAGCTGGCATTTTTGTGGAACTGTGTGTTTCATTACTCTTTAATGTTGGTTTTAACCTGCTTGGAGTAACGCTTGGGTGGGTTTTGACTGATAAGGACAATTTAGATTGTGTCAATTTTGTCAATCACAGAAAAGTAAAATTAATTTCAAAAACCTCCCTGTGATTATCTAAACTTTCTGCCACTGGCTGCATTGTCCTAAGAGGCAACCCCAACCAAAATGATTCTCCAGGCAGCTTAAAACTAATGCTGATGATTATTTGCAAAATACTAGTTGATCTGAAAAGTCTATTTGATTTGGTCTGAATTGTATGTGGGGAAACATGAGGATTCTACCTATATTAGCCTACGGATGATAAATAGACAACAAGCTAATTGCTACAGTCTAGAATGGAGAATATAAGCCTTAGATTTCATGATATTATGACCACAAAAACAAACTCTGTTTAGTGTCCATTACAGCTCAACCCTATTGTGCATCAACAAGACCATACACTACGATTCAATCAGACGTTAGCCGAGCTCCTATTACGGACCTCATTGCATCGTTTACATGGTGGAACGGTCCATAAGTAGCTCTAAATGCTCTTCATTTGATTGGATTTCACATTATGGACATCAGGGCAGAAATACGCTGCTGTCCCTTGACTATCCTAACAGACTGTTGAGTGAAGCAGTCCATTTGTTTGTATTTGTTTACCGATTTACAGCCTGAAAACACACTGGAAAACAGACAGTGAGAGCATCGTTTAAGACGGGTGAAAATGGAGATTCGAAGGCTCAGAAGACGGGTCAATGTCATAGCAACAGACTATTATGTTTCCTGACACTGTGCATTTGGCTGCCAGTATAACTTGACTTGATGTCAGGGACAATAACAAGACTGTGCAAATGGACACAAAGTTGCTCATGAGTATTTTTTAGATTTAAATTAAAATTTCAATGTCAGCCAACGGTGATGCTAAGAACGACGGAAGCCAAACACACCTGCCAAATGCCAAAAATCTTCAAATTCCATCCCCTGGTCCCATTAACACATCTGAGTCTTGGCCATAATACTATACAGTAAGCAAGGACTGTACTAGTCTACATGAAAGATATACACACCATGTTCAGTCAATTATCGAATGGATCTATTTAGCTTGAATCTATGGATTAGAAAACAACTACGACTACTGGACACTATACAATATAGAAGCATTATAATCAACAAATGAAAGAGGCACATTGTTAAAGTGTATTGTAGCCTCACATATCCACTTCCCCCTGCCTAAGCGGTCCCGGTCACTGCTCCAACCCCTCTGCCGGTCTGGGGAGGGTATAGCCTAACACCTCCTCCGATACATGTGAAGTCGCCAGCCGCTTCTTTTACACCAGTCAGTGAGGAGTTTCACTGGGGGGGCATGACGCATGCGGAGGAACACGTTATCCTACCCAACTCCGCTCCCCGCTGAACAGGCGCCCCGACCGACCAGAGCTTTCCCACCCGCAGGCACGGCCATCGCTCGTACCAACCCCGAGGATCGAACCTGCGACCTCGGGGTTGATAGGCAGTGGAATATACCGCTACGCTACCTGGGCTGCCTCAGTCATAGCTTTGAGCTACACAATGATACAGGATTATGGAAAACACTCATGGGTACAGATCCATCTGAAAAAGCGTTTCAGAAAAGAAACACAATACCAGTATGTGTGGTTGCTGCAGCCATGACATTGAGGAAAATTAAGTTTTGATTGATGAAAGTTAAAAACAGACAGCTTTGTTGAGAAATACAGAGCATTGTGTTGCAGTGACCTTTGTGGATTGGGAGCAAACAATGCTAAATCTCTGACCTTCCCCATAATAGCAGACAAGTGCTTTGATGTATAATAGGCCATGATTATGTTTCTGTGTGTAAAACCTACTCAGGAGAGTGAATGTTGACAGACGCCTGGCCACAGCTGAAGCGGTACAATACCTTAAGGTCACCACATCAAGTGGTAATGTAATGTAAAAACCTTGGAAGAGGTTAGGGCACATAGCTTTCCACCTCCGCACCACTAAGAATGAATGCTAATCTGTGATTTCGTGGAGAAAATGGATGAGGCCACAAACTATGAAAAATAATTACAGAGGACCTTTCTCTGCTGATCCCTTCTTCAGTTTGCAAGCAGCTTTGCCTAAGGAATTCACTGCATTTGTAATATTGGGCCTCAATGAGGAATTCTTGCCATTGTGCTTAAAAAACAGCCAACCATTACAATGCCCAGGCTCCTCCTAATTGCTTTTGTATATCGCCATTATTATGTTAAAGCAAAGCTAAACAATGAGTGATTTTTCCTCGACTTATCACTTAACCATATTCAATGTGATCCTCAATGATTGGATTCTGCAAAGTCGAATAGCCCTTGGCCTCGAGTAGTGTACACATACAAAGCCGGGAGACAATGGCACTGCTGAATGGAAAAGAAAGCCGTGGACTGTCTCTCTCTCATTCACGTTTGAATTTTCCTGTACCATCTTCCTGGTGTTTATGTGTGTATGTTTCATGCAATTGTGATGTGCTGAAAAAAGTCCCTTGTTAAAAAGGAAGGTGAAATAAAAGTAACAGAATATACAGTACTGTCTTGTGTTGTCTTGTGATGGGTTTTCTTTTGCATTACTGTTTTACATTACTGCTCTTTATAGTAATTTTTGGGATATTTAGAAACTTTTCATTTCCTTATTTTTAAAAGCAACATTACGGAACAGTATGTGCATATATAATGTACACAAAAAAGCATACGAATTTGGTTTGAGCCCATGATTGATGTCACAAATATATGCACGGTACCACCTGTACAGTTTAACCTGGTGTCTATGTGACCTAACAGCTAATTTATGCCTTTGTGTTTTATGTCTTAATGGGTCAGTGTGGGCCTGCACATGGGGATTGTGGGTATCCGTAGGCCACGAAGGGTCTTTGCTTCAAATTAGCTCGTTGGTCAACTTAGGTGACGAGATGAATGGCAGAAAAAAAAAGATTACTAAAAGGTCTATCTTCTCACGTTAGATAATGCTAGTTGACCTACTGTACTGTATGCTAATATGTTAGCATTGGTACAGGATAGAAATATCTACCAGACACAAGGGATGACTTTATTGGTAAGTTGAACAACCATTTTGTGACCGTTTTGGCCACTCAAAGTGAATACGGACTACAATGTTTTGGACATTTTTTGTATATTTTGAAAGATATCTCAAAACATATTCTTAAGTATATATGCAGTATATCTCTTTTTGTCTGTATATGATGTTTCACTCTCTCTTGTCCTCCGTCACTCACAGCCAACTACCTAATCAAGCAGAAACACCATAAAACCATCTTTTTTTAAAAGATCAATAAAATCTTACATCAATGATGCCCTCAGAGGTGCGTAGCTTCATTCCCAGATTGGAAACCTTGTGGTGGGCTTCCATCTCCAGATCCTCAATGGTCTGAACCAGCACCTGGTTCTGGTCTGCCAGGTCATTAACATAAGACTGCAGCACATGGACTTTCATCTGCAAAGACAACACAGCCGAATTAATCCATAGCTTTGTATTTCTGCTCTGTTTTGAAGGAAAGGCAGTCGAACCCTAGTTGTGTATTTTCTGTTTCAGAAAGGTTTCATGTTATTTAACCCATCATGTCAAATCCCTGTTTAAAACAAGGCTATAATAAACATGTCATACCCCACGAATGATGCAGACCTCCTCTGGGCCAATTACCAACAAATATGTAACCTTGTTATAACCTATAATTGTAGGGCCAATTACGGTAATTATAAAAATGCATAAGAGATGCATAATTTCCCCAAGTTTCATCAAAATCCAATTAGTGGTGTCTGAGATATCACATGTGACAGACGGACAAACAAACAAACAAACAAACAAAATTAGACTGATACATAGAATCTTTAAATTGGGTGGTATGTGTTATAAATGTGTTTGTAAGCATCATAACCTTACAATAGGCTTATGGATGAAGGAGTGCTGTGTATTCAAAGCAAAATACTTAAGATTGACTGTCCACGTCAAGCTTTAGGACTTGGGAGCTCTTGGGTTCTAAACACATAACCTTGTTAAGCAGGGCCACTACTGGGGCTGGCTGACCGAAACCCATTTCTGAAACCTTGTTACACTTGGTTTGATGCAGAGCCCAGCTCACGCAGCCTACATTCTGTAGCTAAATGATGTCACATGACAATCCTGATGATTAGGAACCTCTCTTTTTTAAATATGACTGTGGATCTGTGTTCCTGATCTCTGCTGCTCAGATGGAAACATAATGCAATTTGCCACCTGTTACAAGTGCTGCGGCTTTATGAAAGCGCCCCTATGCTTCCTTCTGTCATTTGTCTGACAGGACGGAGGTCATCCTCTGATGGCCAAGTCACGGTGTACAGGATACTCTCCGATTTGTATTGGATGGACGGTAACCTAATGACTATAGATGTCGGCAGAAAACGCAGAGATGTATGCACGAAAAGGAGTTAGGACCAATTCATAGTACTGGATCATGGTTGGTTTCTGACTTTTTGTGTTGTTGATTAGACCCAAAGATTTCAAACTGGGGTCCAGACACTCACAGGGGTACTTAAGTAAAACTAGAAAGGTGCTCGGAGAGCGCAGACCTCCACCCAGGATGCATGTCGCCTGTTTATGCGGCGAGCTGGCGACCTGTGATTCAGATCCACTCCCAAATGTACTAGTTCTTCCTTGGGCCAAGCTACACCTATCCAGTGGGTATCATGAAAATTGGATATTGTGTTAAACTATTAGACCTCACTTCCTGATTATGCCAGGTTGCGTTGACGTTGACTGGCGGCCATGTTAAATTGTGCCCATTGGCTCTTAGGGAACATGCATATTAAGTAAAATGTCAAAGGAATGATGCGTTAAGCAACTAGACCTCACTTCCTGTGTACACGGTGCCCTGTGATTCGGATCATCTCCAAAATGTAATGGGCTCTTCCTTGTCCCATGCTACACCCCTCCACCAGGTATCATCATCAGATGATGCGTTAAGCAATTAGACCTCATTTCCTGTTTACGTGGCGCCCTACGCGTTGCCCCGTGATTTGGATTTGCCCCAAAATTTCACAGGGTCGACGTTGGCAGATACTACACCCTTCCACCAAGTTTAATGAAAATTGGTTTGGTAGTTTTTGCGTAATCTTGTACACGGGCGAACCCATATATGTATATATATATATATATATATATATACGACACAGGAAGACAATAGTGCAATGGTGCAGAGTGCAAAGATGCTGGAATAAATACGGAATGGTTAACAGGTTACATTGTATACATGAGGTAGGTGGATATGACATTACTGTATATACATGTATACAATATACAGCATACAGTATATACAGCATTAAGGTGACAGTGATGATATGTTAAAAACTGTGTTTTAACTGCAAAATGAATCAGTTTTGACTTGTACGTTCAGTGAATGTTCGGTGTTACAGGTGTATTGCACAGGGATTGTTATTGACACTATAGTCTCGCGATACCAGACGATCGGAAATCTCGCCGCCTACCAATTAGTTGAGCGAAGCGTTTAAAGACTGACTTGTGAGTCTATCGACAATATGATGACTGATTTGTCTGTTGATCAGAATGATGGCATGAGAGACACTAGTGTTGGACATGATTGTGAAATCTTGGATCATATTATTTATTGTAGTAGACACAGCAACTTCTTGAAGCGCTCTCCAGCCATATTTACCAGCATTCACACGTGATCAAGACTTGAGATTCAATCTAAACAACAATATGGCAGCGGTGGGATTTGAACCCACGCCTCCAGAGAGACTGGAGCCTAAATCCAGCGCCTTAGACCGCTCGGCCACGCTACCGTTGGAGTGTAGCGAAACGACGTAACCAAAAAAAAACACAAGAGAAACTTAGATGGAATACTACATCTTACAAACCCGCAGCATCTCCTCCTGAGAGCCGGTGGTCTCCAGCTCCAGGCGCACCAGTCTCTCCTCGTACAGTCCTCTGAACTCGTGCAGGAGCTGCTTCATGTTGCTCGTCTCGGTCCCGGTGACGTGCAGCTCTACCTCTCTTGAAGTTGAGGGCAGGTTCGATGTGTCACGTCCCTGTCCCGAGCACTGTGGTGTTTCTGTGTTTTGGCTCATAATTGTGTGCAGAATGTTCAACACTGCTCAAATAACGGAAGTAACTGTTTATGTTGCGAATAAGAAATGGTGAACCACTACTCCATACTCTGGCTGTCATCCGGGTATGATCTATACACAAGCCTAACACGCTACATTATCAAACGTCTGCTGCTAGACCAACATCAAAACAAGTTAATATTCAGGAACTGGAGTGTATGTAAGACATTAGCACTCTTGTTTTATTTGAATTACCGTGGTTTCACCGAGTACTTCGTCGCTAGGCACGGTTACTACAACGGATTTATTTCAATGAGTTTACTTGGGGGGATGGACGACGCTTCCCTATGCAGTTTGCCGCGACGTTGGCGCTGCGCGATCTGATTGGCTCGCCGCGGTCACGAGATTTCGAACCGCTACGCAATTGGTCGCGCTTCGTTGAGAGGCGGAGCCAACGCGCGCAACCCGGAAATACAGATTTGTTTTCATGTCGTGTCAAAGACTGGGCCGCCGCTAGTCCGCATTTCCTCGACAAGCAATGGGTAAATATGCTCGTCGTGTTGTTTAGAAACCAGGGTTGTCTGTGTGTCTCTCAGCTCGACGCGTCTGCTCAGTTTAATCAACGTCAAGACGTGTCACGTGTGGTGTATCAGCTCCATGTTTCTGTCTGTTGTTGTCAATGCCATAGGATGTATCTCCCTATTTTGTCCTTAATATCATCGCATTTACTTTAAAACCCAAATAATTATAGATTCAAATTATAGTTTCACGATGTGCTGTGCATGATGCCTCCTGCTCCAACCACCAGCAACAGCTAATTAGTATACAGTACGAGTCCTCCCACACGTTTACTTATTTACCAACTGCAACTTTGGTGGGTAACCTTGTGACCGCATGTTCCTTGAAGAGCACACCGCTCCACGCATCACTGCACTATCCCCCCAAATAATCAGTGCTCCAGATCAAAAACTGCCACATTGAGATTCATGGCAAAGTTGATCTTATTGATTTTCAAGAGACTACTCACTTCATTTCTCTCATCTCAATCATTCTTCCTCCCCTCTGCCTGTCTTCTTGGTTATATCTCTCTCTTCCAGTGGCTTTGGTTGGTCTCACCCACTGCCAAAACCTAATCCCCATTGTGATGATCACATAATGCCCTTGCCTTATTATCAAAATGGAGCAAATTTTGATTTTTTTTTTTGTTGTTTTTAAAGAGTGATGGGCACAGAGCTGAAGAATTAATAGACAATGCCATTATGAAGAGAATGTGGACCGGCTGATTGCATGAGATTGAAGTGTGGGTGCATGTCTCTTGTGTGTAGATCTGAACACTTAGTGTAATGAGTGTGTTTTTAAGGGAATCACTGAAGTTAAAGAGCTCACACTGGGGTCAGAAGGTCATTGTATATAGTTTTCTATATAAGGGCATGTGAAAAGGATAGGGGGGTTTTCCATGTACCTATTTGGAAAAAACTCCACCCCAGATTAATTATCTTTTTAGTTCATTTAAATCTAGCACAAGCTGCACTAGGTGAAAACCTGCTCTTAACCTATACTCCATAAATTAATCACTGCCAGACATTTAAACAAGCCTTTAGTCAAGATGTAGCAGTGTAGGTTTTTGGCTGAACATCCGTCACTGGTAAATAAAGAAATTGTGATAATGACCATCCCATTATGTTATAAAGCCACTGTGAGTTTTTTCTTCTTTTTTTATCAAGCCAGCAAACTCAAATTGATATGAAAGTATGATGGGGAAGGATATGGGTACCTTGTGTAACAGCAGCATTCACATTTTTCAAACTAATTTCACAGCTCTGTGTCAAAGAAAATTCCTACATGGAGCATCTTGAAAATCTCATCTTAATTGTCTAACCACCAGTCATCACACAAGAGTCCACACAATCCCAAAGCTTTTAACGGCAAAAGAAAGCAACATCCCCTGGGTTTTACAGCGTCCCACTCCCTCGCTTGTTTTAATTGTTGCACAGATAAAACACGAAAGGACTAAATGTTCTCATCATTGATTCGTGTCTCTGTGTTTCTCATGCATAAAGAGAACCTCTGGAATGTGCTGATCAAATATTCCCCATGATAGCACATTTTATTTGCATGAGGTTAGGCCCCAATGCTCTCCATTGACTCCTATGAAAGACAACTTCAATTTTCTCATTCATTAGCTGTTCCGCTTTCTCCCCCTCATTCAATATGCTTCTCTGACATCTAAATGTTTCATGACTTTTTAAGTTGTTTTTTTGCAAACCCCCTGTACTTATTACTCATACAGCCTCCGCATACTCAACCTTCGTACTCATGAAATCAATTAATTCTCCTAAATAATTTACCTTCTGAGCAAACCAGATTAAGCAGAGCACAATTTTTTTGTGTCGGATGTGCTGCTCTAAGTGATGTTTTCTCTTTCTTTCTTTCTTTTTTTTTGGCCAGGCATTAACTTGGCCCTGGCCCCACGGCTCGGAGGAGTCTTGGGTGATTAGAGAAAAGAGGAGAGCCTTGATAAAGCATTAGTGTGCGACACACACACACACACACACACACACACACACACACAGCCCGAAGACCCTCCATGCATTTGCACACATTCATTTTTCATGAAACAGACTCATAACAATTAGTCCGGTTACCGCCCGGGTAATCTTAGCCTCCCCGTAATGCCCGTGGTCTGCTGTATTACATCACTCTCTTAAAAGTTCTAAATCTGACATTCTCATCCGTTTTCATAGTGAGGACATTAGCAGGCCTTGGCTAATAGGCCTGCACTCATTGCTGGCGAAAGAAGGGCAATAAAGTGAGAGGGGGGGGGGAAATGGAACTGAAAAAAATGAGATTTGAGTGCTCAGAGAAATAGGCTGCATTCGCCAGACCTTTTGCACAAATTTGTTAAAACTAATTTACATGAGCGAGGGAAGAAAATGTAAAGTTGCACTCCTGCACGCCTTGCCAATGCATAGCCGATTTCTCGCTACAAGCATCAGAGAAAGGCAAGTGACTGTTTATGTATTATTTCAACAAATATATTATGCTAACTACCATAGCTAAGTGCTTTGGAATTTCACCACTACACCATGCCAGGAGCTAAATCAAGTCTTTTGGCCAGACGGTTTACAACTGGCATGGAATGATAGCCTTGCAAATGGTTTCAGAGCTCTTGTCCCCTGCAGAAAAAGGGAAAAAAATTCCCCCAGAGAACCCCCCCCCCAACCACCTTCTTCAGTCCCCTGTCCTGAACGCCCTCACCTCCTCCCCACACACCAAAGCCAAGGTCAAGAAGACAGCCGTCCTCTGTCTGTAGGCTATTCCCTAGATGCCAACCCCACAGTATGGCTTAGCTGTGTATGCTTTAGGAATGTCCTCTCCTCCTTTGTTGTGACTGGCTGTCTCAAGGTTAGCTCCTTGGGAGAGCTTCATGCTTATCTGCCCCCCTCCACCCCTCAACCCCCACCCCCCTTCCCGCTCTACTGTATCAGTAGACAGTAGCTCGGAGCTTTCAGCTGGGGGGGCTCATCGCACGTTAGCTGATCTGTCTGTTTGCCTGTATGTCTGTCTGTCTGTGGGTCAGGTATCATTGTAGTCTAGTTTCTAGTTTTTAGAAGACCTGATGCAGCTGCAAGGTTTCAGTCTGATGCTCTTTATGCTTTTGTTCCCTCATCTCCCCTTCCTCACACTGGTCATGGCCCCATTTTGCCTTGAAGCAATGTTGCTACGTGTTCCATGTTAGATTGGATATTGTTGTGGCTGCTGTTGTCTGTAAGCTATGGCAGTTGGCCTCGAGTCAGAGCGTTATCTTTGTCTGAACATGACACACAGGCTAAGGGAACAAGGGAAAAAAATCCTCTGGCCTGAACTCGAATACCTTTTAATATTCCCAGAAAAAAATGTTTTAAAGGTGTTTACAGTCCTGATAGAAAAGCTAGACCCTGGACTTTTTACTTGTTTCTCTATTGATTCTCTGTGAACTGCTCTAACCCACTGTCTGACTAATATGTCAGTGTATCACATCAGGTGTGTGCGTGCATGTGTGTGTATAAGTGAGTGAATGCATGAGAGAAAGAGGCTACATCGTGTATATGCGCGCTAACACAAGCGTGTCTGTCCATGTGTTCCTACGCGCACCATGTCTGCTGTGTTTACAATACTCAGTAAACACTGGCATTGACTGTGACTTTTGACTATTACATAAGGAACATGGATTTCCAGCTGTCCTCGGTGAAAGCCCTGTAAATTCGAATGCTTAATTTTTATAGGCAGACCGGCATTGACTGAAGTGTCTGCTTGTTATATATTTGGCAACTGCTGCAAGTCTGAAGAGAGGCTGTCAATAGCAATCCCTGCTATTGATATGGCAGTGGGCAGGAGATGTTACTTGGCCCCCGACTCCGGCATCCCTCTGATCCCTCTACATCATAATTACATTAATATTGACAGACCCTTGACAATAGTCACATTACTATTGATAGGTGGCTGTCAATACCGTGTTCCCCCAAATAAAACATATTCATTCATAACTTGTAAACTGCTCGATAAAAGGCTTTGAAGAGAATATCGGACCTGGCCGGGTTTACTCTCCCAAGAGGGCTGCTGCTGTGATGGGGATTTTGTGTGTGTGTGTGTGTGTGTGTGAGTGGTGTGTGTGGTGTGTGTGTGTGTGTGTGTGTGTGTGTGTGTGTGTGTGTGTGTGTGTGTGTGT
>CABFOS010128878.1:0-13245 GCA_900660315.1 Diretmoides pauciradiatus | reverse complement strand
GTAGGCTAATAGATAAAGGAGTGATAAATTAATACAGTACATGCTGTGAATTCTTTAGATATAGCTATGCAGTGTTCTAAGCAGACCGGATGACATGCAGCAGATGATAGAACGCTCATTAGAACCATAAGAGACTTGAGACTTGACTTGGACTTGCAAAAAATGACTTGTGAGCATCTGTGGGAAGCACTTCCAATATGCAGAAACATTTGTACACACAGTATGCAGTTACTTTGCAGGAATATCATGTTTTTGATACGCTATGGAGTAACATAAACGTTATTCAATTCAATTCAATTCAAATTCAAAACAACTTTATTAATCCCACAGGGGGCAATTGATTATGAGCAGCAGGTTGTCATGGTAACAAAGCATACAATAAACAATTCATAATCAACAACAGACAACATCCCACACACCACACACACACTAAAGACTCAGTGTGGAATAACCGAGGAGGACAAGAGCCTAGTAGCCCACAAAAACAAACAAACAAAAAAGCTACTAAAAAACATGCACTTACGTGCTTCAGCTATTAATTAAGGAACAATGTGCATTAACGAACAGATCACAGAAATGAACCGCAATACACCAGAGTTAGCCAGAAGCTAGCTCTCCTCTGTAGTCCCTGCCTAAGAATTAAGAGAATAAAAAGAGAAAAACCCCTACGAAGAGTTTAAAAGTCTGTTATTGAAGTTATTGAATCGCAATCAAATGTAATCATTCCATTTGTACTCTTCTTTTCCCTCACCCAATGAGAATCGATAAGAGAATCGTTAAGAATCGGATAGATAAGTAATATTGATAATGGAATCGGAATCGCTAAATTCTTGTCAATTCCCATCCCTAAATGTGATTACAGACCCCAACACTGCTGACCAGTAAATAACAGCTTAAAAGACTATGCCAAGTTTTTGGAAGATTGTCCCATTGCTCATTTCACCCAATACATGAGAGGATTGGCACCAAAATCATCTCTGAGTCCCTGATAGATAGGTCTGTCCGATGTGCATGCATACAGAATGTTATGTAGCTGCTTACAGGACAACTTTCAATAATTCCCGATATCTACTGTAGGCTAAATTGATGACAATATACATTTATATACTGTATATATTTGAACATCAAACAAACCACACATATCAAAGACTCAAGGCTACCTGCTTAGGCCTTCGAGGGGTGGTCGATCTTGAAGTGCATGGCATTCACATTGCATACCCCCTACAAAATATACTGCACACACACACACACACTGGATGTTCTGGATATAATATATTATGGGTGGACCTTGTAGATGAACGTTAAATAATTCACACCTACAAAACTCAATATATGGCACAACTGAAATCTAAGGCCATGGAACTTATTGATCCTAATAAGGACAGTGTTTCTGATCTGATGTTGGTATGTACATCTATCAAGGGATTCCTACATAACAGTATTTGGTTCTCTACTCATCTAAAAAAAAGACCAGACTACAACAGATCTCCAAACTTCAACATTCATGTCACCAATAAGAAAAATAATTGAAATGAAAAGGTCAACTACAGCAGAGATAAAGGCTTTCAGATCGTATTTGTCTAAGGTTTAACACATCTATACAATACAATACAACTCATTTTTTCATGATCTGAACCTTCCCACATTATCCCCTGAGATTTCTGTAGCCCAATGTATGCTATGATGTTAATTTGATGGTCTTTGTATTGTTCTTATAATATCAGAATTTGCCTTCTGTGTGTTCCCCCGGGAACATGGCACAAGGGATAGTAGTAACATCTGATCCTGTGTATTTAATGAATACTGACAATGCTTTTTTCATTGTGATTTAAATACTATCTCCATTACAGTTATCACAAAGCCAGGAAGGGACTAACCACAGACATTTTACAATTTCAATTAGACAAGACAGTCCTTTCTCCCAATTCATTTTCAGTGTTTCACTTGAAACCTTAGCCCAATTTATCCATAGAAATTCACTCATCTCACCAATTAGAATAAGGGCATCCTCACATTCTGTATCTCTTTATGCAGATGACACACTCATTTTCATGTCTGACGTGTTTATGACACTTTGCACAAACCCTTCAAACAATTTTGAAGTTTTTGGTACGACTCCCATATAGAACGTTCTCAATTTACTCTCAGCCTTTATTTATTTACTTACATTTATTTGACAGAATTCTGAGACACACATGGTTGAAAATAAAACAGAAATAAACCATAAACAGAAAATAAATGAACAACTCTGAGGAACATCAGGAAAAAAATGCATATAACAATGAATTAAGTGAAGGTAATTTTTATCCTTTGGCGGACCAAAAATTTGCTTTGGTAGCCAGCAAACAATTCTCTATGCAGGAAAAACCCTGATGACCATAACCTAACCTTAAAGTTTACAGTAGGTTTGGTAAGATTAGGGTACGGTTATAGTCAAGGATTTAGATTTTAGTTGTTTAACTGTAACCAAAATTGTTTTAGTCATCTAACCTTAACCCTAACCTTAATCAAAATACTTCAATACTCCAGTTCAATTTGTGCTATTGTCACATAACCCTTTCATGTCCACGACACATAATCTGTGTTTGTGCTCATTTCACAAAATTTTGTTAGATTTTGCTGCCCAGAGAATATTACACAACTTGTCTATGCAAGGACCACTTCCTATCCAGAGTAGGGTATCAGGTCCAAAAGAGTAGAAAGCCATATAGAAGCTTTTTTGTCAACAGGAACCAGGAGATTAGTTATTTTCAGTGTTACAAAATCGACGGTATCAACCAATTTCAGTACAATGGATTTCTAATCTCATAATATGTGGTACTGACTGACAGTATCTTGGGCACAAAGGTTATTTCTTCTGTCTTCCTCTTCTCTGTCACACTGAAACCAACAGTATGCAAAAACAACATTTATATTAATGTGACACCTAGAGAACAGTGTTGATGTCCTGAAATATTAATTGTGAGAGCATTTTGTGCTCAATGTTATGAGTTGAACGAAAAATAATACCATCACTTGCTTGTGAGCAGATGTAGGAACCAAATTATTTATGTTCCTTGACTCATCATGTTAACACTGGGCTTCAAATATCCACATAAGGCAAAATGAAGCAAATAAAGCAAAGTAGTGTCCACATTATGTTCTTCCATTGTTTGCGTTCTATTTTAGTCTCATGATTGTCTAAGTGAATAAGAATAAGTGAAGCATACCTAAGCACACAGGACAAACTTCACATCATAGCTAGCTTGCCAGGCCGTTAATTAGAGCAAATAAGCAGACAAAAGTGATATTAACTAAGCACAGTTTGCAGGTGTCTGATGGTGGATGTGGAGGATTGTAGTTTAATGCTGCCCTAATCTCGGAACCCAGAGTCTACTATAACGATAGTAGACTCTGGGTGCTGCCCTAATGTAGACTCACTGTTGTAACAGCCTATTCACAATCTTGCAAACATTATCACCTTTTCAATAAAACATATCAATGGATGTCCAGCCTGTCTCCTTAATGACAGGACAACACGGTGTCAGGACATATATATATATATATTCGCAAAGATAGTACACAGCTATTGGTCTATTCGTTATTACGCATGGATTAAAGCCAACATTGCATTGAATTAGTGACTACACCAACCCCACACATCTTCCTCCAGTGACTGAACTTATGCACATTTGCACTCTTGCACTCTTACAGTACCTGCACTATCTGCCAATAAATAATCTGCACACATTTACTGTATATATCCCTGTGTATTTCTTACGCCTTAAACACACTACCTCCATCACATCACATCACATCACGTCGCCATCAGCGTTCACCGTCAAGTTCAAGATGAATTGAAATCAATGTAAGGTGCCACACTGCCCAGGTTACATTGTGTTCGACGGCGGCGTCCGATGTCAAAATGCTAGAGCTTGAATTCTCAATGGCTGACGCATGCGTTCACCCATGCGTAGTGCATTGAAATCAAGTTTATATTGGTTGTTTTCTGGTGTATTGACTGTAGCTCCCACCCAGAGAAAGTTCACCATAAATTATTAGGCTTTTTTTTATTTTAACTTGTGAAGTCAAAATACTGACCAGAATGGGATATGAATCCACTTTTATCAGGCAGTTCTTGTTCTCCGTGTAGCTTTACGCGCAAAAGATAGAGGGATTGTTGTTTCTGTGGGCTGTGTGGAGCCGGGAGCTGCCCGATGGAGGTGGAATGGTGTCAAGTTCTGGTGAGTATTTTGACTTCATAACTTAATCCAACAACACACACGTACGTGGTCTTGAAAAACGTTTTTATTGAATGCAAATATATGCAGCTACTTCCCCATCTGCTCCGTCCTGACGTGCTCTGTGGGGCACGTACAACATGACGTTGACGCAATGCTGATGGAGATGTGCCGTGATGGAGGTACAGTAGTGTGTTTACAGCATTAGCGTATTTATATCACACTGCACTTTACTGCTTTTTTTGCACTTCTGGTTAGATGCTAAACTGCATTTCGTTGTATCAGTACTTGTACTCAATGACAATAAAGATAAATCTAATCTAATCTACATGAAACAGATCTACATTTTGTGTCGGTCCTGATACATTGTTGAGCTTTTTTTTAAACGCTTACTTTACATGTTTACAGATCACGTTCAAATCAGCAGTGAAGGCAGTTTGACATAGACTAGCTATTTTATATCTCCAGGTTGCTTTCCTGACAAAAAGTAATTAGAGGCCCAAAATTATTTTTTTCATTCTATTGCTTTGCCATAGCGTGAGACAATTATTAAGACTTAAAGCATAAATCCATTTTGTGTTTGGTAATGTTTAGGTGCGACCCAGGGTAATGAGGTTGAGCCTGGAAATTGAACGCAGCATGTCTACGCTAAACTATGGTATTATTATTTTACAGATAAATAATACAGTATGGTTAATTCAGAAAATGCTCTGTGGCACTAATGACTATGTTTTTGTTCTCTTTCTAACCCATCCTTTTTTCCTTTCTCTTTTCCCCCATTAGCACAGGGTACATTATTGTTGGGCCTAGACTAGTCTTGTTATGTTTGTGTTTCATTTGACTATGTAAGTGTAACAGAGTAGATCCTTGTGAGTCCTCGAGTAGGTAGCAAGTTGATCGGTAAAACTACCCCTCAAAGATAAAAGCCCAATAACAGCTCCGCCAAGGGAGCCGGTTCTCTTGGCGCAGCGGTTGTTGCGGCGCTTTTCCACGCGGGAGCCCCGGGTTCAAACCCCGAACCAGGTCAGTCACATAAGCAGATATTAATGAACTTTTATGCTTTTTGTTGACCAAAGTTCGAAAGGATCCTTGTTCATCTTGATAGTCATCTTGTTTATGTTGCTAAGGACATGCAGCGGTTTGGAATTAATTCATATTGATGTTGATTCTGACCCGACACTAAAAGGATAATTGATCTTTGACTAATCAGAGGATATGATTTCCCTCTCACTCTTTATATGACTGTTGCCTTACACCAATGTGTTCCAGTTACTGTAGTGGTATAGGGACATTAGACTACAATTTTCAGAGCTTGAATGCACCAAATACACAGGGAGTTGGAAGCAAGTGCAATCTACAGCAACATCATCAGGTAACAAAATTAAATCAAATGATTTGGCCTTCACAAATTAGAGTGCATGATACATAACACACCCTGTCGTTGGTCATAAATATAACATAACAATATGCAAAACGTTGTGTCCAGTTATATTAGTTTGCAGAATAAAGTACCTCAATTGAAACAATATTCAATATCAAATCCTTGCTGCATTGCAAGTTCTCCCATGTGCATTGATAAGTAGAGGAATCTACAGAGAGCAGGAGCAGATGGTTTATTGCTAAACAAAAATGTCACAGCATGAATATACAACCATTTTATTTGAGCTGCTGAAATGACATCAAGGGAGGAGGAGGACAGAAAGGCTGCATTATTCCCCTTGGACCAGAAGAATAGAAGTCCACAGAGATAGTTTTTCATCCTGTCTTATGGCACTGTGCACCAGCAGGGTCATAATAGCTCTGCTTAATGAGTGCTATGATATACCACCACCAGTTTATTGGCAGTACCTGGATTCTTTCCTGAGTAGAAAACCATTATTCACTATAAAAGAAGCCCTGGCTCTAAGCATAAGCCAGGTGCACTGCATCTGTGGAGAGGAAGAAACACAACTGCTTATGTGAAAATAGAACCAGAAATTCAATTTATTCTGCCTCCTCATGTACTGCATAATGAAAAAAGGAGTGCATGTAAGACAAAAGAAAAAGTGATGCTTCAGAGGTGCTGAGGGGCTCAGTTAATTGAAAATAAAGCCATATCCTTTACCTCATCATACAACAAAGACAGAGTGTATATTTAAATTGATTTTATGCTGACAATATGGTGTATTATTCTTACATATATAAATTACACATCTAAAGAAGAAAAGAAAACGTATAGTTTGTGCAGGTGACATTCAAAAGCTATGGCCAAAAGCAAATCACTTCAAATGAAACAATAAATAAAACTGTAATACATCAAGAAAAAGAAGCAAATCAAGACCACAGATGGTGAAATTGATTATTAAATATGATCACCCAGTTTAACTATATTCTCTTAGTCTCTTTTCTGTTGACTACAGTAGGTGTCTTCACTACCATATGCTTAGTCCTAGGTTACATGTGCTGCCTTATTTCTTGCTGTGTTGTCTCCAGCTCCAGGTGGGCGTCCTCTTGTGTGCAACTGGGTTTGGTTTTGCTGCACGTGATGAGACACTTTATTCAGGGACAGACTCCTCAAAAATACTCTAATCCAACACTGTTTGCACAATAGAGTCCACAGCTTCCTGATCCCTGAAATATCCCTATTTTAACAATATTACTGTAAGTCAATTTTCTTCTGAGACCAGCCCAGGCTTGTCAGAAACCCACATAAGTCGCCTTACCAGGTATCGCTAACACAGTGCTAATTAGCCACAGTTTTCTAAGTACAGGTAACTGATCGAATTACAAGTTACACAACATGTTATTAATGATATATATTTACCTTGTCCACCACTGGGACATTTGGACTCAATGTTGAACCTAGTTAAATGCAAATTAAGTCCTTATCACATAATGTTGTGATCCCATTGGCACTACTCTTTTATATTTAATTTTCTACCTATCCAACCGCTATTAGTCTTTCTGAAGGAACCTCACTGACTCTCCTCACTCTCTATTTCATGAACCTCGGTGCCAGAGACCCCTGTGGACTCTGGATTTTGCCCCAAGTCCAAATATGCCATGAACCTCTGCAAACATAAATTGTCAGGCTCTTCAATACTGTCTTCATGTATTCGTTCCATTTCCAATTCCTTCCTTTCGTGTTCCTGACAGTTACCTGTGATTCATTTGTTGCCTCGCCCCCTGTTATAGCACTGACTCAGGCTAGTTATTGGGGAATATAAAGATGTGGACATTATTAACTTTGAGAGAATATCTGTGTTGAAATAAATAATCAAAAAATACGTATTTCACTGATACCATACTTGAGACTGTGGTTATACTGTGGTTATTTCAGTAGTTGTGCTGTGGTTGTAGGAGGCTAAAGGGATTTCATAGATCATCTGATATTCTAATAATCGTAATGTAGAATAACTACATAAAATGATAAATACAATAAATAATGTGCTATTGCTTTAATATAAATATGTTGCCCTTCAGAAAGGTGTTTTGGATTTTTAATGATGGTAAAAGCCTCCAAGGGGATACAATCCAGTCTGTATGTGTCCAGTTATCAGTGACCTGTGCCCTTTCCCCCCCAAACTGCTTCTTCTTTCAAAAATAATGTGCCCAAACAATGACTTTGGGCACTAGACTAAATATCATAATCCCATCCTTTCACATCAGATGGCTTCATGTCCTCCCAGACGGCAAATCTCAGAATAAATGGAAAAACAAAACAAACAAGAAGCAACTTATAATATATAAATAGTAAAGCATTTTATGGTCAAGTATAATGTTTAAGAGTAATCACATTCTGAGTTAATGTGTCAACAGTATCTTAAACTACCATTTATACAACCCAGTGCCAGAAGCATTGGGTTGTGTTAATGCTTATAATTAAGAAAGTGAAAGTGGTGAGGAACCACAGACTCTAGTAATGACCTTTAATTTGGTCAGTGTAGATAAATTATGGAATTTATTAAAGTTATTAGATCTAGATGAGATCATCAGAGGCTGAAATGACAATTGACAACAAAGTATTCAAGAAACAAAATCTAAAATGTTTTGATTGATTTTTATTGAGAAGCACAAAATTATTTTGGCTGTCCTGATATGTTCAAAAGCAGCAAATGCCTTTCTGTGTGAAAACCTAATTGGAAACAACTACTGTATGTGTGCATGTTTAATTTGCTTAAACTATCCTGCTTTTGATAACTGTTAAAATAGATTAGGCTGTGGTTTACCACCCTGGGATAGGAAAACATAATCAGATCTATTTCCCCAAGGTTTGCTGTTACCGCTGTGTGCAATTTCACTATACTGAGTTACCATGCATTCCTTATTGGTAGTTTGCGTCATGCCGCCTGAGAAGCATCAAAATATTCTCATTCCCTCCCCTCTGCTGGCCAAGCTTCACATAGGGATAGGGTTAATATTTTTGAATGCCTCTAATAAATACACAAAAAAATAGATTGCTCTTTAAAAGTCATTTGTTGGCTAAACATGACCTTATAGAAGCTCTATTTGAAGAATGGTCATATACTGATAATCCTCACATCCAACATGTCAAAATAAGCTACAGTACATGGCATGACGATGAAGTTTGAATCCAATATAAATTTACACAGTTGGAGGGTTTCGTATGAGATTTCTTCTAAATGTGGCTGTTCAAGAACGGACATGATACTGTCAAGCACCTTTGCTTCATAGGGTGTATAGGTTTAAACTAAGTTACTATATTAGTCTTATTTGTTGATCTTTTTATTTGTCTTCCTGGTTTTGTAATTGTGTCTAGCATTTCATCCTGCAGGACACAGCATTGTTCAAGATGTTACAGGAGGTCCACAGTGTGCAGACATTATTCCCAGTTATTTCAGGATGCCTCCCATTACTTGTCTTTTTATAGATGTACACTACATAATTAACCACCTTATTACCATACGTACAACAGAGAAGTGACAACAAAATGGTATACAGGTGCGCTATCAAGAACATTATTTCCCCACAGAAAATAACCCTCTCATTGCTGAATTTCACCACCATACATACATTCCTGACAACATTTCAATGCTGGTGAACTCACAGGTGTTGAGAGACAAAATGTGAGAGCAGATAAGAGCAACAAAGCCACCCACAGCGTACCCAGATACAATAAAATATTCTGATTACTCTAAATTACTTTCAGATAACTTTGCTGTTTTTTTTGCTGTATTTTTAGGTACCGGTAAAAATGAGAAAAAAGTTAGAAATGGCAATGTTCAAGAAACTGGTTTAAAGTCTGCATAGAAACACATTTTCTTCTGTACCACATTTTATAAAGATGTAGAACACTATTTAAATGGCCTTCTGAGTTTCTCACTTTCACGTATTGCGCCTCGGACATTTGGGCACCACTTTCACCATAAATACATTGTGATGTATTCAACTGCGCCTAGGAACAGAAAACAGCTCTCCATGCACCAAGAGGCATGAGGGAGAGCGCACACGGTCCAGCCACATATGTTGTTGTTTATAAAGTATCCGTTCTGGCACAGTTCAGGCACAGGTACTGTTTTAAAAGTATCGGTATCGAAAAACCCCAAACGATACCCAACCCTAGCTGGTAAATCTATGACTTATGGGCTTTTCCAGATGTTTTAGAAATAAAAAAAAGATGATACTTTTTCAAATTCACAGTGTTTACATGTGTTTTTCAGTATGTACAAAATTTGATTATCATAGAAACTTGTTTTTATACAGATCATATCGACGTATGTAAATATCGGCCATAACATCAATGTTAATATCGGATATCGGTATCGACCAACGTTTTATATCGGTGCATCCCTAAACAGAGTAGTTATTTTTTTAGTATATTATATTGGATTATATCAGATATATTACGTCGCTGTTACTACCTACTCTGGAGAGGAGATTCTGGTAATTCTTGTCAACAGAAGAAAGGCCAGCGTCTGTCCTCTGTGTTGACAGAGGCTGCTGATTGAGGTTTAACTCTCACTGCAGATGCACTGAGGACTAATCTCCAGGGCGAGCTTATATTCATCTAATGGATTTGTCAGCACAGCATAGACGAGACAGGTGGTAGACTGAGATACAAACTGTTTCACTGGATGGTGGCCACTTAACTTACATGCAAGCTGTTGCATACTGACAGTGAATAACTGCTCTATACACAAAACCAGTGTTGTAGCATTTTTGGTTTTCATTTTTCTTTTTGTTCCAATTTTCTTTTCTTTTCACTTACTCTCAAATGAAAAAAAGACACTTGTAGTGATGAAATTTTGGACCATGCATTGCTCCCTTTGGTAAGTGAATCACTAACCATAGAGACAAATGGCAGCAGATGCTTGGCTGAGGAATGGCATAGTTTTATTTGTCGTTTATTGGAACAAGAGAAAGAGAGATTGAAAAGGCCGAGCTGTTATAGTAGTTCAACAAAGGGCTGCTCTTTAATCTTCATGTCAAGGCAATTCACCAACTGGTGGTGATCAATAGTGATCAACAGCCTCATACCTAAGCATTGTTTGAGACTGACACATGATAAAGGCATCAATGGAGGAAATCTATAGATCCTCAAGCAGCAGCAGCACTTGTATTTAATACTTATTTAATACAAACAACTTCTAGCCCAGAAAGATGACGTCATGACGACCAAGAAAAATGTGGTTAAGAACATATAAATAGAGACAAAGAAATGTGAAGCGCACCTTCATCGAGGGCCCACAGTTTATTGCCATTATTTTTGGTACAGTATTGTCTTTAAGAAAGTTTAACTACATCTTTATTTTTTATTTTAACAGAATGGCACAGTGACTATGTTTACTTGCACACAATACTCCGGTTACTGATCGATTTGTGAGACAATTTGAACAGTATCACTGGAACCTTGAAAAACGTGGCACACAACAAGCGAAGTTTACATTTTCGGGGGGATGAGGAGACCGATTTTTCTTTTATTTTGTATGTGTGTGTAGGGTACGATTTGTGAGAAAATCAGAAGTTTTTGAAACTTATTCATGAAAATAAATCACAAACCACAGTGAGCTTATGATGACTATGAAGCCTGCCCATGTTGACTTTGCGTGTATTGACTTGCAGGTCCCTCTAATAGGACAGATCGGTTTCGACAGATTTTGGTATCACAACTAACTAACTATGGTAACTAGCTACAAGTTTAGGACAAATTCGGGAAAGCACACATGCGCATTTCGTCTGGCTAGAGAGGCTTTCGGAATATGCACGTGTATATGGTTGGGGTATTGCCGGTCGGTGTCCATGTTAACTGGTTTTTCGAAATCTGACCATAACCAGGGTAAGCTCAGCAACCGGAATAATGTGCACATGTACACATGTGCACATGTGACTCGGTGGTTGAATTCCTGGTGCTGGTCCTCTCTGTGAAGCGTTCACATGTTTGCATGGGTTTCCCTCCCGCAGTCCAGAGACATGCAAGTCAGGTGGTTTGGAGACTCTAAATTGCCCATAGTTGTGAAAGAGAGTCTGAGTGTGATTGTTTGTTTACCTGTGTTAGCCCTATGATGGACTGGCCTTCAGACCAATGTATGGGATAGGCTCCAACCCCTGGGATCCTCAATGGGAATAAGCAGGTTAAGATATTGAATCAATGAAATAAAAAATATTTAGAAACAAAGTTTTTAAGGCAAATGGTTGAATGGAAATTTAAAAACTACAGAACTACCATTATCTACTTCTCTTACAATATGTGCAATAATAGAATACTAATGTATTGTTGTTCCAGATCAAACATAAATAGTCTGATCCTCTAAGTATGTTCAGCAGGAACAAGGTTGTTTCATGAGACAGATGAGGGAGGAAGCTATTCCACACCAGAATGTCTTTTTCCTGAAGTAATTACCCCTATCTGAATCAACCTTAAAAAAACACCGCTTGCATTTATAGATTTCACCACTTGTATACTCCTCTGCTGTCATGAGATGGATGGTGTTGCACATGCATAGTGCACAAATTAAATCCAACTCTTTGTTCCATGTACAAAACAGATATACTGACTCTAAACAGCTGTTCAACTTAAACCATTGACCAAAAGGGCTGTGTACGTAAATTGATTCCTGAAAGCAGTTGGCTTTCTTTTGTTGGACAATGACCAAACATAGTCCAGTAGACCAAAGCTTTTCTTTGCCTAAAGATGTTTGACAAGTTACGGATGCTGGCAGCACTGTAGGCTCACCCGGCTGTCCAGTAAAGGCAGCATGGGAGCAGGTCTTAGTGGTGAAGCTGTATAGATGTAGTCAGGGGGCGATTTGTGAAAAAATCAGAGGGAGGGATGTTTTTTGAAACTTTTTTCGTTCGTTCGTTCGTTCGTTGTCCTCCGCTTATCCGGGTCCGGGTCGCGGGGGCAGCATCTTCAGCAGGGAAGCCCAGGAAGCCCTCTCCCCCGCCACTTCCACCAGCTCTTCCGGGGGAATCCCGAAGCGTTCCCAGGCCAGCCGAGAGATGTAGTCCCTCCAGCATGTTGGACATGCCCGAAATACCTCCCCAGGGAGGCGTCCGGGAGGCATCCTAACCAGATGCCCGAACCACCTCAACTGGCTCCTCTCGATGTGGAGGAGCAGCGGTTCTACTCTGAGTCCCTCCCGGATGTCCGAGCTCCTCACCCTATCTCTAAGGCTGAGCCCGGCCACCCTGCAAAGGAAACTCATTTCAGCCGCTTGTATTCGCGATCTCGTTCTTTCGGTCACTACCCAAAGCTCATGACCATAGGTGAGGGTTGGAACGTAGATCGACCGGTAAATTGAGAGCTTCGCTTTCTGGCTCAGCTCTCTCTTCACCACGACGGACCGGTTGAGCGACCGCATCACTGCAGACGCCGCCCCGATCCGCCTGTCGATCTCACGCTCCATCCTACCCTCACTCGTGAACAAGATCCCGAGATACGTGAACTCCTGGAGTCCTTGGGACGGGCGCTGGCCAGCGCCCCGACTGGGGACTCCATTGTCCTACTGGGGGACTTCAACGCTCATGTGGGCAATGACAGCGTGACCTGGAGGGGCGTGATTGGGAGGAACGGCCTGCCTGATCT
>CABFOS010128871.1:5597-16128 GCA_900660315.1 Diretmoides pauciradiatus | reverse complement strand
TGCAGAGTCTCACTACACATACGCAGAGTCTCACTACACACACGCAGAGTCTCACTACACACACGCAGAGTCTCACTACACACACGCAGAGTCTCACTACACACACGCAGAGTCTCCCTACACACACGCAGAGTCTCACTACACACACAAAGAGTCTCACTACACACACGCAGTGTCTCACTACACACACAGAGAGTCACACTACACACACAGAGTCTCACTACACACACACAGAGTCTCACTACACACACACAGAGTCTCACTACACACACACAGTCTCACTACACACACAGTCTCACTACACACACACACAGAGTCTCACTACACACACACAGAGTTTCACTACACACACAGAGTTTCACTACACACACAGAGTTTCACTACACACACAGAGTCTCACTACACACACAGAGTCTCACTACACACACACACACACACACACAGAGTCTCACTACACACAGGGAGACACACACACAATGTCTGTGGACCCATTATGTTGTAATAACTGTTGGGCTTCTACGTGCTACAGACGTGTCTGGTGTAGCCACTCAAACAGGCTACGCGACGCTACTCGTTGCTACGCGATGCTTACATTCCCAGTGTAGCCCAGGGGTTACGTAACGAAAACACGATAACGATTCTTATTTTCATGGGATTATACACTAATTAAAACATACTTATGAATATTATATTCCAAGTCCATTCTGCTAGATGCCATTAAATTCTACACACTGTACCTTTAACAGCCCAATATGTTTTTGTCTTAAATAAGGTACAATGTTTTGATGTTAACATGCAGTTTCACTGTTTGATGTGTGGTTATTACGTGGGTAGTAGGTAAAATGACAGTTATGTGGATTGTTTGGCCAGCCAGGTATACCTTGATGGATCAGGGACAAGTCCATATTTGACTGTTGTGTCGCTAAACAATAACACTGGCTGCATGACGCACGCCCAGGAAGTGATGCGTTATGCATATTAGTTAATCAAGGAAGAGAATTATGCCGTGATCTACAGAGCGTTTTGGCTTGTGGCAGTGTAGTGCAGTGTAGCATGACTGAAACAGCTGCTCAGGATTGGCTTCGGACCTCAGCCATCCAGGAAAAAAAACTTTTATAGATCTTAAAAGGTCACTGAGTAAAAAAGGAACGTAATAAGCAGTTCAATAAAACAAGAATAAATATCAGAAGTGCCCTTACTCAATGCAAAGATTTCAAGGAGTGGCAAGGCAACAGAACAGCTGCAGCAACAGACATGGCTTATTTTTTAATGGACAGGTAAAAAGTATTTATTCAGACATGTTGATTACTATCAGTCGTGATTAGCACTGTGAATATTGGCTTTTGCCTCTTTAGTGCATTTACAGAAGAGATAAGTTGTTAGCCTATCCACAGGAGCAGCATTTAGTGCTGTTAGTTTCTGAATATGCTCATGTGCTGAGGCTGAGTTGCTACATAAAGATGCTTTAGCTGCAGAAAACAACTCCCGTGTGGTGTCACTTCTCCATTAATGTTAGATTTAGATTAGCGTTGGATTTTATATAACATAGCAAATATCACACAAATGATATTGCACAAAACCAACGTTAAATTACAATAGAAATTCTATTATATAAATTATTATATAAAAAATGAAACACTGATATGCTAATAATTAGTTTAAATAGTCCTCCCTCTCAACAGGTAAGAGGTAGTGAGGTACAGAACATTCAAGTAAACTAACAGCATCAACAAATATGCTACTTCATTTGCCATTTCCACGTTTGTTCACAGCTGAGCGTTCTCCATGACAGACATCAGAAATAGCTTCTGTATGAATGACCATCCGGGAGTACAGTATCTTACTTACTTTCATTATGAGCGCTGAATTTGTTCCTATCACCAGGGGGCTTTCAAATTTCAAAGCCTTGATTCCTTTAATTGTTCCATTAGTCCGTTAGGGCCGCTGCTTGGCGCAGTGGCGCTACAGTACAGTACCCAGAAGTTGCAAGGCAAGACAGGCAAAGATATTCCCTCATTTTAGGCTCATCCTTTGAACAGTTCTTGGTCTCTTTATAACTGGGCAGCAAGAAAACAAATGAACAGATTCCTGGTCAGTTGCTCTGCGGTTTGCTAATTAATTTGTTTTGAGTTAGCAGACACAGAAACGCAATTCATCTGTAAATGAATTTGTACCGCAAGTCAATAAAACCTCTATGTATCTCTCCACTGACCTAATTACCGTCACTGAAATAATGTTAAAGAAGAAGAACTACTACTACTATTTATTAATCCCCGAGGGGTTTCACTCAGTTGTTATTTGTACACACAGGCCCCCGAAATACACACACACACACACACACACACACAAATACAGGACCTATCTACTGTGCATGCATTAATGTCTAAGCGATGGGCTGCCGCTTAACGGCGCCCCGAGCAGTTGGGGGGTTCAGAACCATGTTCTATGCATCCAACAATCTACCCTACGCTGTTAAAGAAAACAGCTATTGGCGATGCAGGCACCTCGCATTTCTGGGTCCATTTTGTTGTAATGTGTGTATTTTTCTCATCGCTGTGGATAAGAGTGGAGTGAAATATTTCCAGCACAGCTACGAGGAGTTTGAGAAGCAGAAAGCTTTCCAGCAATCTAAAAGTTTTTATGTCAGTTGTTCAGAATCAAAGAGCACGGTCTTCTTTTTAGACTCCCCACTTTGCACTGACATTCGACAATAATCCAGGGAGAAATCCATCCAGAGGCGGAGATGCCAATTTCTCCACTGACAGAAGGCTCAATAAATAGAACATAGTACAATGCAGCCACAAGACAATTGTTTTAAGGGGCATGACTCAAACTCTTGAGTCGACCATTGCTCCAATATAGCTATTGCTCTCCGCCAACAAAACCCACAGCTGAGTGCAACAGGTTTCTGTCTATTCTCTGGTGGTTGTCAAACCGTGAAACAGGAAATCGGAAGTAGGGTGGATTATTTTATTTTTTTAATTCACAAGGTGAATGATGGGACTGATTCTTTACCTTTCCCTTGATCTGGTCTGTTGTTATTGTGTTAGCATCCACTTGTAGCCCAACTAGCCACAACAACAGTTGTCCCTATCCAACAAAGGTCTAGCTGCAACAAGAGGTCTCACTCCTCGCAAAAGAAAAAGGTTTTATTTCTCTGTCAGGATCCTGTCAGACACTTATATAGCAACAATCGGAGCCTGTTAGTGGCACAAAAAAAATGCTTTTAGAGGACATACATGTAGGTTTAATCTTGCCCCGAAGCATTACATTGCAGCCGGATTAGCCAAGCAAAGCACTAGCAGGTTGAAAAATACCGAAGTTACCCTTTAAGACCTGATGTCACTGCAGCGGCTGTGTGACAGTTTAAAGTCAACTATCTCAATCTTCCAAACTGAGCACTGGTGGACGCAACTTCATGAAACACTTCATCCAATCATCTAAGTGTGAATGCATGTTTATAAACCCTCATCACGTCCACGCACAAAGAAAGTTGTGTTATACTCCCCAGTGTTTGTGACATGCACAAGCACCCTTGCATGTGCACTAGGAAAACTTATTTTGTTCACTGCAATGAAAAGAGACACCGCAGCTGAAATCATTTACGATATACAGAAGATATCTTTGGACACAGGTGGACAAACCATTCCTTATTATGTGTCGAAGACGTTGAAGATAATTTGCATTGTAACTTAAAGCTTTCTCTATTGCTTTGTTTATTATTGTCCTTTGTACATCTGAAAGGTGCACTAAGGGTTCAAAATGCGCCAAGAAGAGAATAAAATGCATTAAAAGAAACTTGGTGTAGTATGAAAACAGTATGCTGGGGCATCTGAGTGGGTTACAACAAAGAGTTCCAAGGGATCCTTTGCACGGTGCTTTGAAATTGTAAAATGAAGCATTCACTTTCAAGGAAATCAGCCGTCAACATTAGTGTCTTCACAGGAGTTTTTCTACAATATGACCCTTCATGTTGGATGTGAACGTAGCATAGCGGGACCTACTATGACTATCAATCAACCATTTAGACAAGCCATTTAAAAATTAAACGCCATTCAGAAAATGAATTGGAGAGCGCCTGAAATTTGAAGCGACTCTGAAACGGTCATTATCATGTCAGTGCGATGGTTTACTTGTACATCTCACTATAAGTAATGGAAGATCTTGGTCACGGGTTATTACATTTTTTTGGTTTCTTGACAATGAGTCCACGCTTTGTAGTCTTGATTACATTTAACTTTGGCACTGTCAGCGTGAATCATTATATTATCAAATGTTTTCATACAACCATTAAGCACAAAGGCACGACGATCACGTATACACAACACGGTGCCTGACAGACGCTGCCGGGATGCGGATCATTGACATTCCGATCAGTTCCGATCACTTCAAGGTTTCTTCATTGATTGAACATTGGCGGGTTCAGGGCACATTCTCACAATTACCAGCTTGTAATGGTCTACAGTAATTACCCTAATCCTCCAATTCATCCAGAATAGCCCTAGACTTTTCTGCTCCTTCAACCAATCGTTTAACACTCATTGGAGCCAGAAAGTCACATTGGTGCCTTTAAGTGTGAATGATCAATAGCAATAGGACAGACAGAAAATATAGTCTGCGATTGATCCACACATCACTGCTTCTCTATGTGTGCATCCTTGTGTATGGGGAAAATATTCTATACTCTACTCTAAAACTATCCAGTTTGTCACACTGGCAATTCAAAGTGCAGCACAGTTAAAATAAATGAAGATGAAGCAGTGCGACTAGAAAGTCCAACGGATTTTGAGTGGTTTAAGAGAAGGTCAACAAGTTTGGTTTGCACATAAAGCGGTTCAAGGAAAAGTCATGAAGGGACATTTTAAACAGCTTGGCCTTTCTAGTGTTCAGACGCACCACTAGCTGATGGTGTGTATTGTGCTCGCATTGCAATAAGGCGCTTCACTGAAATTCAACGTGTTGTCATATCAAATTGTGACACCTGAATAATTGGCGCTCCCAGCTGATTGTCAAAGGAAGTTGAGAATGTGGAGAATATGCAGAACAGAAAGTGAACGAGCTTAATGAAGCGATGTCTGAGAGCCATTAAGTTTTACGGTAAAATGTCTCAACATTATCTGCGGATTTTTTTTTAGTACTTTAAAGTTAAATATATTATTAGTGTGGGGTCTGTATTCCACGGTACATTAAGGGCAGAGTGATGAGGAAGAGGCGGCTGACAGGACGTAGCGCCATGTTACAGTACATAACGACGGGGGACGAACTCTGACAAGGATCTGTGATATATTCGAGATGAAGATTATCTCCTGCAGGCATGGAGGAGCCTTGTTTTTCTTAATTATCCTCTAGCTAAACTTTGGAGTCTGAGTCCCTGTTATCCAGCTCACATCATCAACACCAGTCATGGGAAATAAGAGTCTCATGTCGCTTGCGGGCAGCTTTAATTTTTATAAAGGATGATGTGTCACTAGGTAATTCTGCTCAGTTGTACTACAAAGGGCTCCTGTCGCAATTGTGACTTTGGAGCTATAGATTTTTGGGTCAATTTGCATTGCAATCGGAAACTCTCCTCTACTTTAGACACTTCCTCGGGGCAGATTAAGATAAGCATCTCGCTTCCTGACCCAAATTCGATGAAATGACAACCCCTTGCCCTGCCCCTGGTGCTGACAAGAGGAACGCGCTAGGCTATGATATGTCTTGCTTAACCACAGTAGAACTGGGTTTTCAACTAGTTGGATTACTGCAGACTGGGGTCAAATTTAGTGGAAGCTCCAGACTTTAAAGCCCAGAAGACAAAGCCCAGGGAATAAGCTCAGAGAAAGGAAGGATAATTAGGGTGACTGGTGGTTTTTCACTAAGGTTACGTGCTCACTCTGATTCCCCTCAATGCCAGGAGACATTAAGGAGACATCTGGATGCATAAAATTGATTACGTTGCTATTGGATCTCCACCAGATATGGAAGAGGTCAGGCTTGCATTGTGACTGCAGTTCTATATTGTTTGGGTGCAATCTGGCAATGCATATGAGCAATGTAAAGATATAATGAGGGACAGTGAGGAAAAAGTAATCCAGGCATAGATCTAAATGGTGTGTGTGCCATCTACAACAACAACAACAACAGCCATTTTCAGGCTCATAAAATCCAATCTTCAAAATCCGATCTCAAAAATCGTGTTGAAACGACAGAACTAACCAGAGCCTGAATGCCATCTCCAAAGGGAAAACTAACCGATATGTGAGTGATCCAAAGGAAATCTGCTCTTTACAAGAACTATAGTGAACATAATGGGCCAGCAGGGATCTTATTGACGTTGGTGTTTGGTGGCTCATTTTAGGGTGTGAAATATCACCCAATGTTTTATTGGCCACAGTGAACAGCACTAACCTTGCTATGTCACACAAATTTATAGGAAGGATCAAGGACCTCTCAGTGGCCCCTCCAAACTGTCCTGCATAGTATTGATCAGTAAATAACATGGCTGTAATGCAGGACACTAGTGCTAATGGTGGGTGATAAAGTAACTTGGCGCCACCAATGAACCCACTCCATTTCACCACTGCATCAATTTAAAGACCGGATATCAGCTAACGGCAGTTGCAGAACCAAATGCAAACAGGATTTCTACATTTTTATACCCTGCACCACAAACATGAAGAGCCCTTTTATGGGTCCATTGTAAAGATGACAATGTGAAAGCGTATTACCATAGAGAGAACAAATGTAAATTGTGCAATTTGGGGTCTCTTTTGTGTTCTCTTGAGATTGTAAGCTCAATGCAGTGGCTGCTTTGACTCAAGCTTTAAATATGCATGTGCTGAGAGCTTGGTTAGGAGAAATAGTTGGCATTTTAGTTTGTTTACCATGTCTCAGGGGAAATCCTTGTAAAATGGCCTAAGAAAGCTAATTGCCTTTTTTGTTACTACTAGCCTTTAGATGCATGTAACTTGTGCAATTACACACTGTGCCAAAGGATATGTGGCTTTATTCCCATTGGATGAGACCAATCTGTTGCCTTTGGAGAACACCTATGTGCAATACACATGAACAGAGGCATTATTACACAGAGCTGTGATTAGCTTCAAAAAGTTTCCGCACAGGCTAAATCACATTCGCTCCAATTGCGTCTTTCCCAAAGTCTCATCATTGTATGAGCTCAATCACCATCACCAGTAAATCACGTCATTTGACCTCAATGACAAAACAGCAGAATAATAATGTAATGCTTTATTGATCCCCATAGTGCCATTCTCTTTATGCAGGGATTCAGTGTCTCGCTCAAGGACATTGCAGGGCAGTTTCTTACCCACATGGGGGGGCTTGAACCTGGACCTGCAGCCTCTCTAACCACCGGGCTATCCTGACCGCCTGGACTAACAAAGGCTGAAATGTGACCAACTATTTACTGCTAATAGAATTCCTGAAGCAAGAGAGTAGGATGGAAGAGGAATCATTTCAAACCTGACAGCATGAATCTAAAGAAATAGTCATTAAAGAGGAACAGAACCACAAGGGCATGGATATTCTACACACAAATCTCAGTACTCGTATCTGTCTGAATGGATGATCAAGTACTGTGAATAATCCAAACAGGAAGCAGTGAATAGACCATACTGATGGTTTTATGTGCCCAGCTGGAGTACAAATTGAACAGCAACAAACAAAAACCAGCACTTTATAGTTTTTTTTTGGCGACTGACCAGAATGTCATTTTGTCTGAGCTCTTTTTCTAATTTCTTGGTTGGTTTCCTCTAAATGATTTAAAGCCATCTTTATACTGCTCATCTAACCAAAACCTCATTACCTAAAGCCTCATTTTTGGTTTGCCCAATGGTAAGCGCTCCTATAAACACAGCGTTTCTTCCTGTTGAGTGATGATTTCGAATCTGTGCTGTCAGAATCACATTGGATGTTTGAAAGTGTTGATACCAGAGACAACATCTGATTGATACTCTGAACAAGCTACTACATGAACCCTATATAACATGCCCAGAGGACAGTCGGGGCATATGAGCTAAGCCGTGTTGACAGTGCAATCAAGTGACGGATTGTGATCATGAAGTATTTTCTCCAATCTTCATTGCTACAGGGCAGCAACCAGAGAAACCTTTTAAGTAGAAGTATCTCCATTGTGCTGTGCTCCATACAGTTTGTGGCAATCCACAGGGGACCTTTAAGCTAGCAGCACAGCGTGACTGCAGATGGTGCTGGAGAGAGAGAGAATCAGGGTTGGGCCGTTACATTCTAACTGGAGAAATGTTATGTTGGACTGCTGTTTAAACCAGCAGTGGTATCTGCAGGTTTAAAGTTAAATTTAAGACTTTTTAAGACCACTTTGCATGCAATTAAATACCTATTTCACTGCCATACTAACAAGTAGTGATATCTAGGTAAATAACAGTCTTATAACAGGTTATTAGTTTTCTTATTTTCAGACAATGTCATCTGACAGTCAGATGACAGCTCTGAAGAACGCTGAAGTGACAGCCGAAACCGTCAGCAGGTAACAACTAATGCAACAACTAAATTGTCTGAAAATAAGAAAACTAATAACTATATTTATATGAAGACAAAATGAACCTTTTCAATCAGTCTTATAACAGTCTGGTAATTATTGTATAAGTCCTAGAATGTACTAACATTAAGGTCATAGCTACTGTACTGTAGCTCCCAGTAGAAACACAAACACATAAAGTTTGATCATCAAAAACATGTGACATATTATTTCATATTATTTAATCTCCTGGCAGACCCACAAAATATTTAAGACCTATGAAAATTAAACTTAAGACTTTTTAAATACCTTTTAAGAGAATTGTGAATTTAAGACTTTTTAAGACTGTATTTTAGCAGTACATCATTGGCTGGCTTGCTTGCTTATGTCTCGATGACATCACAGGGTTATGGCTTTGAGGGAGATGGGCATATAAATAACATATGATCCTTAAATTGAGTGGCATTCCCCTTTAGCGTAGAAATATCAATTTGTGATATTTTCTCTTTTCTGCAGTTTTTAATTCATGGCAAATATAGATGGTTCAGGAAAGGTTATGTTTCCCTTAAACTTTTCCCCAGCTACATCCAGTAAGCCATCACCTCTCTTGTTTGTCCAATTTAAGTTGAAGATACATCGTGCATCACACACTTCACCATATCGCCATAACAGTACCACCTTTCCAGCCTTCATCCCTCTCGTCCATCCTGCCCTCACGCCCTCCACTTGACACCCTCTCTCCAACCCACCACCACCACCATATTTCTACCTGCCCTCTTGCCGTCCTTTGACCTTCTCTGCTCACTTTCATCTAGACATGTCTGTCAATCCACCTGCCTCGTGGCTGTCTGGAGCTTGGCAAAATGAGCAAACAAGGCTTCAGGGTTGTTGAAAGGAAGTGGCTCAAATCTGACTGACCTCTGGCTTTCAATCATTCCTCACCTTCTTACCAGCATCTTTCTAAAAAACAACCTTCTCCCACTCAAAATTCCTGCGCTTCTAATCTAAGCAAGTCATTCTCCATCTTCTTCTCTCCTCGAGCCCCTCCTCTTACGCCTCCAGTCTCCAGAAGGTGAACAGCAGTCAGGGCTCTTTCTCTTAATTACCCACTAGCCCTCTGCATGATTCCCTCACTAACTCCTCATCTAACCTACTGACTTTGGTTTCACTTATCTCTCGCCACAGATGAGGTCTTATCTCTTTCCTGATTACTATCATCAACTCCTCCATGGAGGGAACCGGTGTGAGCATGGGAAGAACATGCAAACTCCCCACAGAAAGGCTATCTCGTAAAAAGGGCCTTTCTGTGTGGAGTTCCCTCCATATACCATCGAAACAAATCCCTGTGAAAAACATGCACGAACGCTCTCCTGTCCCATGCCCCCTGACCACAGCATGGATGCTTGGATCCGGTCCCCAGGCGCCTGTACAGCTGCCCTCTGCTCCTGGCTGCCCCTCGGAGGAAGGAAGGTGAAGATTGGGTTAAAAGCAGTGACTGAAGTCCTACGGCCACCTGCGCATGCTAATGCCGTCGCCTCTGTGTATGTGTGTGTGTGTGTGTGTGTGTTGTGCTGAATGGCAAATCAAGTTGTTGAGTCGATGATGTCCGATGTCCAATGATGGACAATCTGCCTTCCAGTCAGCGTCTGTCTTTTAGAATAATGGAAATTTATTAGGGCTGCAACTAACGATTATTTTCATAATCGATTAATCTGTCGATCATTTTCTCAATTAATCGATTAGTTGTTTGGTCCATAAAATGTCAGAAAATTGTGAACAATTTTGATCACTGTTTCCCAAAGTCCAAGGTGACGTCCTCAAATGTCTTGTTTTGTCCACAACCCAAAGATATTCAGTTTACTGTCATAGAGGACTAAAGAAACCACAACATATTCAGTTTACTGTCATAGAGGACTAAAGAAACCACAACATATTCAGTTTACTGTCATAGAGGACTAAAGAAACCACAACATATTCAGTTTACTGTCATAGAGAACTAAAGAAACCACAACATATTCAGTTTACTGTCATAGA
>CABFOS010128861.1:0-10839 GCA_900660315.1 Diretmoides pauciradiatus | reverse complement strand
AGGCCAGGCACTCCCAGACCTGTCACAGGCACCGAGAGGAACAGAACTGGACTCGTCATGGAAGACGAGCGAGTGCAGTGAGGACACTGTCTTAAGCTCATCTTATGCTTGCTTGATTTGAGGCAGTGTGGTACTCTCTCTCTCTCTACTTACCAAGTCAGGTTGATGAAAGGCTCCATAATTTCAGATGTTCCACTGAGGCGATGCTCACATCTAGCAATAAAAAGAGCCAGGCAAAAATAAATTATTTTTTTACTGGAAAAGTTCAATTATTTTTCTCTCATAACCCCTAAACTAAATAATGTTGTAGGTGCCAATTATTCTGAATTTCAGTCATATATGAGATGTCTGGGTTGGGACTGGTGCCCTCTCAAATTCTTCCACTCCTCAGTAACAGCAGTGATAATCTCCAATGAAGTATATCTCACTTCACATAAAAGGAGAGGTGGCCATTCCTCCCTAAAGTGGAGCGTCTCTGTGGGTTTTGACTGGATGTGGAAGTCCGACGATATCACTAATAAATCACGTCAGCTCTCAGACAAAGACCCCACCCAGTCCCACCCTGATGAAAGGCCATGTTCCTTAAATGTTATATAGCATACAAATCTAGAGTTTTTACGGTTGCTGAATGTTTAATATGATCAAGCAAACAGATCTTTGAATATCATCACACTGCAGGGGACACGTGAAGAGGATTTGAGTGCATTTTGAGGCGAATGAGCACGTATACGTCTCTTCCCAGACTTTTGAGGGGCATCCAGTTCAGAGTAATTATCAGTGATTAAAGAATGATCTTCTCAGGAGGTTGGGGTCAGAGTTCAGGACCCAGTACAGCGGTGACACTTTATTGTCATGCATGACGTCTTTTGTCAAACGGAGTACCGACACTGAAGTTCCCACTATCTCCCACGCTGCTTCAGAGAGGACAAGTCAGTGGGGGAAAAACAAAGCACGAAATTACAATATCAAAATGACACGAGGCTGAAAATAATAAATGTTTTATTAAGCCACACAATGTAATAAAACATTCAGGTTACAGCCAGAAGCTCACACACCATGCATTCAGAAAGTCTCTTCAATTGATGTAAAAAGTTTTAAAACAATATTTTCATGTGAACTTCACAGTATAATGATTTCCGAACATTCAATTACACCATCTGGAAACAAATCACACTGAAATCAAACTTGCCACAAACAGAACACACAAATGTACAGCAAAACCACATCTGTACCATTTGAAAATAGCAAGTTATCTGAGGCAATATATTATAAATAAATAAATACAAACAATACTTTGACTGTTCTGCAATTTGCAATCCAGACCCAAAACTGATTGAATGTAATTTGTTTTGTCTTATTTGTACACAATTATTTGGCAATAAAAAACCAGCAGAAATTCAGAATAAATGTATCTTATTGAGACATTGCAACTACAAACCTAACCGAATAGTGTTCAAATCCAAAACAAAAAAGACATGGCTGGAGTGTTAACCGTATCTATTCAGTGGGGAATGATCCATCCCCATTCTAAATCAACATGAACAGGGAGAAAAGAAAGTGATATTTCTTAATTCACTCAAACTCCCTGAGTTCCCAGGCACTTAAGATTCTGAAGCAAACTCCTCTCATCAGATAATAGTAACATCTCCTCCGTACTTGGTTTTCAGGTCAAAAATAATTTAGACTAATAGATAGCTGCAACCACAGTATCGACTAATCCACGGTCAACTGTTGTTAGACTCAATAGGCTGGATCCAACTTGACTACTGCTTTGCAATCAGTATGGTACAGCAGACAAAAATAAACAAAGCATTGAGCACTTTTACATCGGTTCCATATGGGGACAAGGGATCCCTCTCAAAAATAAAATGTCTAATCGACACCGGGTCAAAGTAGTGACGCCTATCCTGCTACCTATTAAAATCTTATTCTGTGTTAAGAAGAAATAGGTTCTCTGGCATAGATACATTTTAGAAGTTGCAAAAAGATGTCCTGCCAAAGTAGTTGGACAGCGACCAGTTCCCTTTCAATACTTGTTATTGATCTCAGTGACCTACAGGGAAAACAGCAGCCTGCTGGTCAAGAAAAGCCTAAAGAGCAAAAAGGTCGTAACAGGCTGAGCCCATCACTTGTCTACTTTCAAGACTCCTTGGTTACAACCAAAAACATGGGGGGAAACCCACTAGAGTCCATTCTGTCTGTAGTATGTTATAAATGAATTCCCCTTTTGTCTGCAGCCATACAGTGCAACTGGATAACAAGTCTAGGGCTGGCGTTGTATTGTAGGTACAGTAGTGTGGCACTCTGTCTTCCTCAGTTAGTTCTGCATGAGGTACTGGTGGAAGTAGATACCGAAGAGAGAGCTGATTACTTGGCAGGCAGCCACCCACCAGGTGAGGAAGGCGAAGAAGCCTCGGAAGAAGAGGGGGGTAAGGACGGAGCGTAGTGCAGTGAAGGCCTCTGACAAGCGTGCTACGGTGGCCTGGATGTCCTCTTCCATATCTTCTACCCCCTCTTCATCCTCATCGAGACCACCGGGCAAGACAGGCGCCGCTGTGGGCATCACCAATGCTGGTGTCACCCCGGGTGTCTCCTCTGCACCCAACGCCCAGGAGAAGTCCCCTGGAAGATAGATCGAGGTCTGTCATCATTCTAGCAATAACCTAGGAGACGTTATGGTACTTTTAACCCTCTATCTTCTGAAAATCACATGGTGGTGTGGTGTTATTTACCTAATGCCTTGAGGGACAGTGCAGAGAAGAGGATGAGCAGAACAGGAACCAGGTACTGGAGAGTAACCACCGTCAGGTAGCAAAACACACGAGTGACCTGAGAAAGTAACGGCAGCAAACGTGTACAATTAAGTTCACTAGTTGTTTTCTTTTTCTGTTGCCCTGTGTTTCCTTTATTTGTCAAGTAGCGCTCCGCATTCAACAGGTTGAAATAAAATTCAAATTCA
Organism: Diretmoides pauciradiatus; assembly: GCA_900660315.1. NCBI lineage: Eukaryota > Metazoa > Chordata > Actinopteri > Trachichthyiformes > Diretmidae > Diretmoides > Diretmoides pauciradiatus. The sequence continues at coordinate 7,880 of CABFOS010128861.1, read as the reverse complement.
TTATCCGCTTTCTACCCAGCCAATTTCCATTTTTTACTTAATACTTTTAATAAACCAAAAACAAAAAAACTAACCTTCCTCTGAATGTCGATCGCAGCAATACGTCCTGCTTCCTTTTTCATCTGCTCCACCCACTTCTGGGCCAGATTGAGGTAGGCCTGCAGGTGGTAGCGGGTCAGTGCTAGCCGCAGCAAACATAATGCCACAATGATCCACAGGCGCATACTGTCAAACGCTGCACTGGGCACACTGCAACAGAGGGATACCAGAGGATCAAAGTGAGCACTAGAAAGTCGCTATTACCATACGCTGTGTACACCTGTTCATTCATTTTGGTGTGTGTTTTGTTTAAGTAAATCTGCTGTATGCATGAATGAGTCTCAAATTTCCGGTCATTTCAGGTTGTCGACTCCTCCTCCATCCTCGTCTCCAGTGGGAGTTGTTGCCCATGGTGGTGACTGACCCGGATGTTCAAGCATTCTTATTCTGCTTAATCTGTGTATTTTGTTAACATTTCATCTTTGTTTGTCCACTCTCTGCACTCATTTCTCCTTGTTTTTTGCCATGGTGTTGTGCAGCCCTTTGAGACTGTAATTGTGACTAAGGGCTGTAGAAATAAATCTGACTACAGCCTGAAAATAAACAACTTGGAAGAAAATTGAGAGGTACCTTGTGGTGGCTACTAATTGGCGACAGATATGTGCACTCACAGTGTGACAGAAGTCTTCCCCATTGGTGCGTTGGCCAGGAAGTCTCTAGCTATGGGTTTGATCCATAGTACCACTACAATGACTGGAGACAGGAAACTCATGTGCAACAGAATCCTACAGAAAACAACAAGGACATTCCTGAAGGAGCAAAACAATGATTATGATTATGTAATTAAGTAATTGTGCCAGGTCTTACTGGATGAGTGGACGGTCTGAGTTCATCTGTACAGCGTCTAGATGAGTCTGAGCCAATCGCAGCCCAGGGAAAGCCAGGAGAGAACCAATATAAGCACAGAGAGCAGCCAGACCCAGTTTTACCGTCAGCTTGGTCACCGGAACACTGGTAGGAGTCAAACCAACAACCAGTGGGCATCAAGATTTCAGGGCTTTCATAGGACAGATATGTATTAAACACAGTTACTAGAACATGACCAATCCCACACTAAAGCAGTGTCTCAGCAGTAAATAGAAGATCTTATTTTAACACAAAGGATGACTAGAAATGTCTGCAAATAGGCATTCATTGCAATGGGATTTTACCGTAGATATTCCAGTTATAAGCTGTCCTAGTAAGAGAGGTACTTACGACCAGTCAGCATAGCCCTGCTGTTTGGCAAAGATTTCCAGGTTGTCAAAAAGGCTGGCAAAACCCGGCTCCAGGCCAAACTCCAGATAGTCCTCTCTGACCACCAGCACTAACATGGCTACAAGTAAAGACAGGAAGCCAAATGCCAAGCACACCGAGCGCTCCCCACCCTCATCAGAGCGGAAGTAGTGGCTCATCAGAGTGTGCAGGGTCCTCCTGAGCGTGGTAGGTTAAGGGAAAATAAGGGAGAGGGGAAAAAAAGGAGCTCTATGCATGAATTTATCCAGTCCAAAGTGTGGCACAGGGCGCACATGTGACCCTCCAAATATGTTTGTAGCGAGGCCATTTAACTATTAACTAATTTAACTATATCAAAAGTTGCATTGTAAGACAACTTGCTTATTACCAAACATCTTGATGATGGAAGAAGCTAGTTTTACCCACTAGAAAATAGAAATCAAAATGATGAATGCATAATAGCATTTTTCTGTCCCACAGCCCCACCATCATTTTAACCATTGTTCCCTGATAAACCATTCAGCACCACTTATCAAGCACCGATCCACTTGACCAAAAGCTAAACTGACTCTTGGTTATTACTCTACTACTACTGCAACATCAATCACAAGGGGCAAGCTGTGGGAATGTATAGATGAGAAAATGATCAATGACAGTGGTCCCATTCTAGCAATTTTAGAATAATATCTGATAATTACTTTGTTCAAAACGGTATCATTATGCATTTAAGACAACAGAAATGTGTTTTAGGGGAACAATCAACATCTGGCTGATTTCAGAAATGCTCTGCTGTGACACAGTGACAACAGATGAAGGATACAGGCCGAAGAAAACTGTCAGGACACACCAGATGGCTCCAATATTGACCTCTTTGCTGGCATCCACCACACTGCAGTAACACTCAGTAAACAGGAAGACACCCAATGCATAGAGAGAAAAGTCTATCAACCACTGGTACTCCAGGAAGAAACGCAACACTGGAAACAAAGATACAAGAAAATATGGTACAGTATGGTACAGCTCAGGATATGTTTTGTCGTGCACTTGTTGATTAAAATGAAGTTCAATAATGTATGTATATAATGTTCTCATGTAGGGGAGGTAATGAAGGAATGGTCTCTACGTGTAGGGTGAGTCAACAGTAGGGCTTGTGTTTATTCTTGGAAAACGTCACTGTGTAGGTGGAGTTGTTTGTTTTACCAAGGGCATCAAGGGCATTAACTGGAGCTTTCTCCAGGTGAAGGTCGATGTCTTTGGGCACTGTGAGAGGCTTGCCGTCCCCATTCTGTCTCCTAGAGAGGACAAAGAAAGAGGAATACGAACACACACAAACATTCTTCTGTTAGCGCATCTTATATTGAAAAAGACAAGATGGCAGCCAACATAAATAAACAGATGGATTCACTTTAATATACTTTTTATCCAGAAGTATTCCAATAAGCACAAATTGGCTTAAAGAACACATCCATTACTTCCTATAGGCAGCACTACTATGATGTGACCCATTCCTGCAGTGTCAGGCCCTCCCCCAGCTCACACCTGTCTCTCCTGCTGGGCTTGGGCATCTGCTTGCCTGCCAATGCACACAACTCTCCTTCTGATGGGTGTTTGAACCGGAACAAACTGGAAAGAAGAACAGTTACTTATAAACACTGCACAGAACATAATAGATAGACCAGCATTACCTGAGATTGGAGTGGGTGACATTACCTGCCATTACAAAGGAGCCAGCGTGCAAAAGAACAATGTGGGGCCATCCGCTGCATAATGCTGGCAGCCAGCAGACTGACCACCAGTTGAATTCCCATCAGCGCCTGTCAAAGCAGACACGTTTTATTGTCACCACAAAGGTGAATCGTTTGTGAGTAAAACAACTGATTTAACACTGTCCCTCCCAAGGTTTCTTCCACTTTGTTTTGAGGGAGTTTTTCCTTATCCTTTGCTGAGGGTCTAAGGTTGGGGGGTGTTGTGTCAAACTTTGGGCATTGTGAAGCCCTTTGAGACTGTAATGGTGATTAAGGGCTATACAAATAAAATTTGATTGATTTGATTGAACACTGCAGCTCCCACGGTGCACATCTGAACGAGCAGCGACACGTGTCAATAGAGAGGGGCTGCCTTCCCCACGACAACTGTGACAGTCAGTCAAGAGTTGCCCTGATTTAAACCACAAGAGCCTAGAACGAGAGAGGAAAGGAACCTATTTTACCTAACGAAGGCTGTTGTTGAAGCTACCACTGCAATATGCTAACATGTTAACAGTAAGAGGCTGGATACAACGATATTTCATATACATTCTATCGCAAATCTGTGGATAATGAATGGAAGTTAGCAACTGGTGCTAAATTTAGCTAAACTCCATCAGCTGTCAGCGTTAGCTAGCCGGCTAACGTTAGCAAGTTAGCTCTCATGGTAGCTAATCCTGGCAAAGTTAGCTCGCTGGCGAATTTTGCAGTAGGCTGTTGACATTTTATTTAGGTGCCAATGCACTAGGACGTAATTAAACTCACCATGTTGTTTCCGAAACACCTGATTTACACGAAACAGTGTCGTGGGTCGTTCACATGCATGGATGTCTTGACAGTTGAACCAGCTGACATGTGAAACTGTGGCATGTCCCGGATGTAGTAGTGGAGTCAGATGCTGCCTTCGGGTGCTCCCCCTAAACTCGTATTTCCAGGTTTCAAAGCCGAGAGGAAATTATAATTGGACCCTGTAACGAAAATAGTTTTTATGCGGCTGTCGTTTTGCTTTGTAAATGAAGCAGCATAGGGATATACTTCATGCTGCAGTGGGAGAATGAATAGGAGAAAACGTTAGTAAAACATAAAAAGCTAACAGAGAATGAAAGCAAGAACGTGCAGCGATGCTAATTATTAACATAGAATGACAAACTTAACATATAAACCTATACTAATAAAATACACAATACAAAATACATCACATACGTTGTTGACGCAGCTTTCAGGCTATGTATGTGCCCCCTAAACGTCACGTCTGAGCAAGAATCGTTAAAGTTCCAATATGTCCGAGGGCCCTGAAGGCAGCAGCAACAACAGCGGAACACGCGTTTTCATTGGTTGTTAGCGGCCAAGAACCAGAATAGCTGAACTAACATATAAACTAACATATAAACTAACATATAACATATACTAATAAAATACATACAATACACAATACATCACATACGTTGTTGCCGCAGCTTTCAGGCTATGTATGTGCCCCCTAAACGTCACGTCTGAGCAAGAATCGTTAAAGTTCCAATATGTCCGAGGGCCCTGAAGGCAGCAGCAACAACAGCGGAACACGGGTTTTCATTGGTTGTTAGCGGCCAAGAAGCAGAATAGCTGTGCTGCATGTTAATGTTGACGAAAACTGAATTATATTGCAAAGGCATGTTTCTCCGACATTATTGTTGGACTTATATAATACATAGAGGACAACGTCGTACGTAGGTCAGGCGTTTGTTTCTGTTCTAAACCTATTTAAATCAGTATGTAAAACAGTACAGCAACTATGTTACCCACTCTCACTCGTGTCTTTCTCTATCTCTAATTATCATGTACACTTTTATCCATCTTAATTCCTTGTTCTTCCTCAATACCCCTGAATGCCTCTGAGAGATCCTTCTAATGATAATCTCCATGTTTCATGCTTCCACCACCATGTATCTAATATTTGATTGGATTAAAATAAACATTATGCAAATCATGAAGATTAGAGTCTCACATATTCGTGTTTTACTCTCTACTTTGGCATAAGCACACACACACACACACACACACACACACACACACACACACACACAAGGAAAGAGGGGGGACTTAAGTTTTTTATCAAATGATGTAATATAGCATTTATATGTAAACACTATATAATAACACGGTTATCTGCCAACACCTCCTAAACCTCTATACAAACTATGTCATTGCAATTTGTTGATGTTTGATGATGTATGATCTCTGTGCCTCAAGCACCGTGCCATGACTGGTGCTGGGGGAATAGTTTGGTACAAAGAACACCTCTATGTGCACTGATGCATCCTCCGTGTGTGGTATGCTTGATCACTCAGGATAAGCATGACTGTTATTGTCCACACACACACACAGCCCTGGCCTGGACATGCATTATAATGTCAGATCATCCTCTGTAAAGCAGAGGCCCGTATGCCTCCAACGGTGCAAAGGGTATCCAACAGCAAGCCCTACAAAGATCTCTTGCCAAACCATTCACAGCATTCAAATCTGTGTTTAGCATGGGTGTTCATGTTATTTGGGTGGTCTACAAAGTTGATTGACTTCCCACTTTCTACTAATTGGCGGCACCCCTCCTGGTGAAGATGTGTCTGATCCTTTGCCCTCAGAATTTGAGCACAAGAGCGTGACATTTCAATGAGAATGGCAAATTTGATCAAATGGAGCTTTGTGCGATGAAGCAACAGCATCTGTGGTGGGCAACTATGCACCACTGGGCAGGCATCTGTACACATAAATCATGTAAAATGTGTTCAGTTCAATATTAAACAACATATGATCATTCGATCTTCATGAGTCTTACAAATGCAACTCCAGTCTACATTCTAAAGTCCCTGCTGCAATTAGTTTTTGACCTTCTGAGCTACGGAAATTGATCGATCACACTTTATAATTAGAGAGTTTCATTTTTGTATCACAACTTAAGAGAAAAAAGTGCAACTTATTGCTGCTGAATACAAAATATGAACTGTATGGACTGATGTGATGAACTATGTGGGGGGGGGAGTCTGCTTATTATGACCTTTTTACTTCTGGATAGTGCAGTGCAGTGTAAGGTTTGTTTTTTAGTTTTAATGTTTCAGACTTGGGTTATCATTACATCATCTAACACCTCTTTTTCTATCACTAGTGTCCTCCAAAGACGCTACTGATTGAACACAAGCAGCAGAGATGTTCAGATGACTCCTTGACTTCAATGTGTTTTCTCCACACTACACATCTGATACACATCCACGACATCAAAACTCCAGTCAGACTGTGAGAATAAACGTCTGTTTGGGTGGAAAAACACTTCCAATCATTATCATCTTTGACAAGAATGGTAATCCCTCCTGCCATATTAGCCATCTGTGGTGGAAGTGGCGGGGCAGAAATTACTGAGGAAAATGGACACAAATAAAATGTTAATTCATTGTGGGCTACAAGTGGCTCCCCTCCTTCTGCTCAGCTCAGGGGGCCTCTTGGTTCCCACACTACTTCCCTGCGTCTGTCCCAGAGAGCTGCTAGGATACCGTCGGCTGCTTCTGAGCCTACAGCAGAGACGCAGCCCTCCCATTGGCTCGGCTTTGTTTGCCGCATGCATGTTATTCATCCCACCATTTGAATATATGCAAATGCTGTAATAGTGCCCCGTCAAAGAAAACTCCCACCCCCCCCCCCCTCTCTCCATTTCCCCTCTCCTTTCGTCTTTATCCGGCCTTCTCGTCTCTAACTGCTGCCTCCTCTGCAGGACTGTGATGTGGGGGAAAGCTGTGGGAACCAGCCATGGAGGGGTCGGGCTGCTTTGTCACAGGGATGTAAAAGAGGAGATTCATGACTATGGCATACCAGACACAGACATGTATCATAAGGAAGCTCATGCCTCATGCATGGGGAGGAAGGGATAGGGTGAGAGAGAGAGAGAGAGAGAGAGAGAGAGAGAGGGAGAGAGAGAGGTTTACATTTGTATATAATTGATGTTACAATTGTACTAATAGTAGTTCTTTTTAATAGTGTAATGTTTTTATGGTATATATTGTATTGTATTGTATTGTATTGTATTTCTTCACACTTGTTTATGTTTATATCTTGTTTTTATGCTTTGACAATACAAATGTATACATTTTGTCATGCCAATAAAGCACAATTGAATTGAATTGAATTGAGAGAGAGAGAGAGAGAGAGAGAGAGAGAGAGAGAGAGAGAGAGAGAGAGAGAAAGAGAGAGAGAGAGAGATGCAGAAAAGAGTGTCTATATAGATGATTCACTGGCCTCCTCTCACAGACTCAAACCAAATATCATACTCAGAAGTGTCAGAAATAGTTGCATATGTTTTTTCTCTTATGCAGGTTGTCTCTTTCCACCACAGCCAGTCTGAGGTGTGGCAAGCAGATCAAATGTGTTTAGATACCGTTGCTGCTTTCTTTACTCTTGCAACAGTTTCAACTTAAAGAAAAAATATTCAGCAGTTACCACAAAGTCAAAGCCTCATTTTGTTAAACTTGAAGTGGAAATAAGAACTTAGCCATTGTTTTTTGATAAGATCCCTATTATGGTTATCAGCCCATACAGAGAATCTCATTCAATGGAAAATTACTTGGATGACTTAATATCCCTCAACTCCCAACACCCATTTCATACATTTAGTTTCGAGATGAGAACCATCTTATTTGATTTCACATCTTTATCTTGGAGCTGCTCTGCACATTCAGTCCTCCCTCACATGCCGCCCCATGTCACAGAAAGAGCCAAACGGAACTAAATCAATTGATATCACTCACACACACACACACACACACACACACACACACACACACACACACACACACACAC
>CABFOS010128859.1:0-15147 GCA_900660315.1 Diretmoides pauciradiatus | reverse complement strand
CCTTAAGGCATGTGGCAAAACCATGCTGCTTCAAAGGAGATCACTCAAAATGCATGTCTGTCTGTCTGCCTGCCTGCCTGTCTGTCTGTCTGTCTGTCTGTCTGCCTGCCTGTCTGTCTGTCTGTCTGTCTGTCTGTCTGTCTGCCTGTCTGTCTGTCTGTCTGTCTGCCTGTCTGTCTGTCTGTCTGTCTGCCTGTCTGTCTGCCTGTCTGTCTGCCTGTCTGTCTGCCTGTTTGTCTGCCTGTCTGTCTGCCTGTCTGTCTGTCTGTCGGTCTGCCTCACACTCTTTCTCAAGTCTCTGTAATGTATTTCTCCGGGAAGCATAAAACGCAGATTAAGTAGTCTCGTCCCAAGGTCACAGTGCCCTGAATGTGAGTGGGAACTTTTCTTCTCGATTAAGCGGTTTTATTGATTCAGAGCAATTAGTGCAGAAGTCGGCCCACACAGTTACATAGGTAATGAGGACGATTCCATTCTTGAATCGAAGTAATGTGTGTTCAGTTAGATCTTTGATTGTCAGTTCTTCATTTTATTTTGACACATGTGCTTCTTCAGTTTTGACATCTCTCTCTCATTGCTATATTCTACATATTAATGATATTGTCATAATGATGCGGCTATTTCATACTGTATCCATACTGGTATTTTATATTTGATGTTTATACACATATTTCTAGTTTACAAAGTCATATTTAAGTAAGCAATCGTGACATCTGTATGTAACAACAACTGTTACGTAATCCATATATTTTAGTAATCCATATGCCTCTCTCACATTCCCCACCAATGTTTTTATTGGTGGGAAAATGTTATCAATTTTATTTTATATTCTAATTGTACGTTTTCACTTTTGCTGCTGCATTACTTCATTCAAAAAACATTTCAGTTTATCAACTAATCTGATGATATTATATTTAGTTTGGTGGTTTTATGTCTGTTATGCTGCTGAATGTGAAAATCCAAACCACCCTTTGTAGATTGCTGTGTATGTCTGACTTAGACTTTACAAAATTAACCTTTGCATGCATACAACCTGCTCTCCTCTCCGTTCTCCGCGTGCCATACATCACAGTGACATGTTTTCAATGTTAAACTGCCTCATGATGGATGTCATACAGTATGAAGAACCTGACCACTTTCACGACTCCACCAGGAGGAGGGATTGTTCCTCCTCACTCCTAAATCAATCTAATTTCCGATCTGTCATCCAACGGGCATGAAATTGCTCAGGCATTAAAACAATCTGACAAGGTGTAGTTATCAAATGTTTACATTCCCCACCACTGTGCCATGTGTGGATATGTCGCACATTTCTGCGTATGTAGTAGTACAATTATTGTAATGATTTGACTGCACCAAAAACTGATCTGTCTGACATTGATGAAACAGACAGAAAGAACGGACCGACTGTACTGTATATCTCAGGATTCACATTAAATCGTTTACAATATCAAAGAATGCAGATATTACTCACAATGAACAGCCGAGGAACAGGGTTAACCTCCTCTCAAACTGAACCTAATGACTTTGCAACACCCCATCATTCACTGCTTTCATAAAGTCTACTGGTTTCATTAAACCCTCTACAGAGATGAAAATCAGGACAATTCATTCTGCTCGGCAGCTTGACACTCAGATTATTGGCAACACACCCAGATTCATTTAAATATTTTTCAAATCAGACCTTGAAAATATGCTCATCATGCACCCCTGAGCTAATATAATATAAATGTTAATGAAGATTTGTGCAGTGAGGTGGGGAAATGAACATTTGCAATATAGCAAATACACCTTTGGATACCTCCAACTTTTGGATATTAAATTGGATACTGTATTAGGGTCTTTCTATACATAGCTGTATTTTTTCTTTCTTCTTTCTAGTTTTCAGCTCTTGGGAAGATAAATAAAATATAGAGGGGATATGGATCATGAGGAAAAAAAGTTGTTTTAGCCTAAATTCTGCTTCTAAATATGTAGTTTGGTTCTAAGTGAGTTCTTATTTTCTCTCCCAGCATCCATATATTTGCTGTTAAGATAATTTAAAAAAGCAAATCTATATGCAAACAGCGACGCTGAGCTTGAAACTGACCCGATAAGCAAATTTATTTTCCAAATGTAGACAAACAAGTTAATGTTAATGAATTGAATCTGCCAGCTGCTGCAAACACATCAGTGTTGAAGGTTGGGAGCTCGACTGAATAATACATTTCTTTAGATGAAAGAATAAGAAGCCTGTGCCTAATGATTCCTGCCCTTCTAAACAAACAACCAAATGGCAAAGTTGCTTTAGCTACTAAGCCACATCCCGGCCTCAAAACACCACCAGCAATAGCAATGCATTTTATCATTTACTGTACCCTGTGAAAATGTTTTCAGTATTTTAAAGACTACTCCTGCAGAATTCCAATCATGTAGTCAATTTCAAGGCTGAATATTGAATAGATATTTTTAGTTTCGGTTCAATGGCATCTCACTCAATCAGACCTGTACAAATGAACGAACTGCAGTGCATTAGTAGGGGTGAGACATTTCCTCATATATGGGTTAAATGGGAACAGCTGTGAACAGTCATGCCAGGCACTGGTGTGTGGATTGGATACAGCGGGCTAATTGTCTGTGGCATTGAAGTTGGCCCTCATTAACCTTAGTGCATTACCTTTTACTGCAGATAAATGAAGGGCTTTAAATTGGCCATCTGTTGCTGCTCCACTACCTTTACAGAGTTCCTAATAGAGTGGAAGTGACACATAGACACCTTTCAAGGATCAATGTTGTAGTCTAGTCTAGCTCACATAAAACCAGAGGAGCTCAGGCTTATATAATCACTTCTAAAACGTATTGTTCAAGACTTCCATTCATGTTTGTCTCACCTTTATACTTCTTACCTTGCTTTTCTTGCAATTACTGTTGATTTTAGATTCGATTGAAAGATTATTTGTATCATAAGCATTATTACTATGCTTTATGCAACAGCAGTGACAGTACCCTCAAGGTTAAAGATGTGGACCGGGTGACAAAAAAAGTTGGTTTGATTTCATTGATGGGCAGCTCACAAGGTGGTGGGAAGAGGCAAATCCAATGAAGGCTTTGAGTCCAGTGAGCCGACCATAACTTGTTCTGAACTGCACGGACAAAGCAGATGAAGCAGAAGCACTCGGCTGTGGACTGATTGTTTCTGTGGGGCAAATTGGGCAGCAGGGTGTTGTAATGACTAGAAAGACGACCCTTCAAAGGGAGGACTGGGTTGAGCATCTGGCCGGATGACGTGCCCCTGAGCAAGACTTTGAATCCCTATACCAGCTCTAGAAGCACTGTTCTGTAGCTGATCCAGACCTTGCAAACAGAAAGTTCCCCCATAGTGATCAACGTATCACCTCATTATTATTTACATCATATACCTCTTCTACAGCCCTTGCATAATGCACTTTATCACAACCCGGTCTACTAATGCACATGCAAAGTCTGTTCATTGAATTTTGGGTCTATCACCGACCAATAGAATCACCATATTTGGCTGGTCCAAGTGGACTATAAAGTATTGGGAGTCTTACTCTGTCTGCATCCAAATCAAATTGTGGCTCAAAGTGCTCTTTCATCATTGAGTATCTGTGCCAAATTCAAGTGGCAGGAGAAGAAATTAAACTAACCCACGCTCAGTTCTGAACTTTCTTTGGCTGGACCGCGACATCCGGCAGCCCATCAAACACGAATGTCCCTGACTGATCATAGTGCTGACTGATGAAGTTACACCATTAGTTTTACTTTCGCCGTAATACATTGTGATGCATTCAAGTGCGCCTAGGAACAGAAAGCAGCTCTCCATGCGCCAGGAGGCATGAGGGAGGTCAAACACGGTCCAAACACATACTAAGTTTTCACCTAGTCTGGTTTTCATGGTTCAGATGGGCTGACGAATCAATTGGATAAAAAAAAAGATTTTATTTGGACATCGACATGGTTGGTATATGCTTATGGGAACCTGTTTTGAGCAGCTATTAGCAGTAGAATGACCCGCTACAGGTACAGTTACAGGGTCAGATTGTAATAGGGGTTGCAGTTGATATCTGCAGTGCTGAAGGTACATACAAATATTGACTGGCATTAAGATGGAATTAGTTTAATGTAAGTTGACAGTGTCATTATGGTGTCCAGTTTCCTGATTATTGATGGTTATTTGACATTTCTTCAAACAAAGTGGTCCACTGTAACTGTTGTGTTGGCTGGTATTTCTTAATGATCTACCAAAGTTTTGGAGTTGTCTGTAAACCATGTGCAAGTAATTATCATGTATATCACTAAGCATCACTGTGTAACTCAGGAGGGTTATCTAAGTGACACCTCAGATCAATATCCATGTAATTTAGAATAATATTGGAGTATAAAGATTTCCTTGTCTTCCAGTTTAATTTATTTGGAAAAGAACGTGATCATCATTTAAGCCTGCAACTGATTAAATATATGACACAAACAATAAAATTTTATTGACTGATAAGAACACAAATAGTTTGATTTCTGCAATGGATTCAAGAGCCTTACAACAGTTAGAATATGCCATATTGTACATTAAATGAAAATACAAAGATACAATAAACATGCCTTTGATAAAAATATCTTTACAAAAAATGTACATTTCTATACAACAGTTGTCAGTTACACATCTCCACAACCCGAGCATGTTTCTGGGGTCTGCAACAATTCCAACATACTGTCTCATTCTGTTATTCTTGAACTTCCAACTTGATAAAATGTCTGTTTTTCTGGGTAATCTACTATAGGTTCTGGAAATAAGTATGGATAAGGATTATTTACAGCGCAAAGCAAGAAGTAACAGTTAAAAGCAATGAGGTTTTATTTATTTTTTTTGCAAAATATTTGACACATCACCATACTGGTCATTAAATAACAGGCTACCAGCAAAAAAAAGATAAACATGTAGCAGAGCAATTTCCTCAAATATGTTTTTGAATACAAAAATAGTGCTAAATATTACACATTATCATCAGTAACCAGACACTTAATTTGAATGCGCTGTAGGAAAGTCAGCTGTTTTGTGGAGGCAGTGCTGCCAGAGTGGATTCTCATGTATTTGACTTCTAACATTTGCACAAGGTGACTTTCTCTATTTAAACAATAATCTCCATCAACACCGAATCATGTGACTCAACTGTTAAGTATCTGCAAAACGAGAAGAAAAATTATCTACAGTAACTTAGGGCAAACATGACGTGGATGATTAATTAACAATGGAACATTTTGACATCTAATCACTAATGACTTTCAAGTGAAGTGACTCATTTTGCAGCAATTCATTAATAATCAAGTTAATCAGAATTGCTAATTAGAGCTGTGCTGGACTACTTTGTACGTTGGCGACTCCAAATAGCAGTGACAGGTGACTATGAAACATTTGAACTTCAATACGCAGAAACTGTGTAACATTGCGTCAGTAAACTGTGAATGTGGCGCCGAGGAACAAACCGCAGAACATGTCATCCTGGACTGCCCAATGTACCGGGCACCCAACGGGATGCATGGTCTGTCGGTCCTGGACGACAAGACGATGGCGTGGCTTCTGGAGGTGTGTCCGGAAGTGTAGCCCCGGGTGATCCTATTCCCCAGGCCGGGGTGGTTAAAGGATAAACCCTCGACCCCGAGCCTGGGGAATGAGGATGAACAACTCCATCCCGCCCAGACAAAGAAGAAGTAAACTGCACACACTTTGCTTGGGTTTACCAGCTCGATGCGGTCTGTGATGCTATGACATTGCTGAGTCCAGCTTTGTGTGGATGGATCACTTGCTCGCTGCCGTTCAGTAGATAGTTTCTATTTTGCTCCTAGGTTTTGTTTTGTCACTTCCTGTGGGTGGAGAAGATGTCCCACTAGTGTATCTGACATCAGAATTTATTTTTTTGGCAATTATATTTTGGGCAAATAAGGCGAATATACCGTGTCTCAATTAGTGGGGATTGGACACTCTTCTCTATTGCAGCTGCATTTTGTAATTTAGGCTGATGACATGGGTGTATTTTATAGAAGCCAAGTGGAGTACATCCAAAAACACTTTAAAAGTTTTCAACTTAGAGGTGATGCTAAAATAATACAATTTCAGACCTTTTCCAATGAGTTCCTCTCGTTCTCTTGTCCAAAGGTGGAATCAATGCAGAAGAGAGATGGAAAGTGAGGCTGAGAAAGGGCGTTGGACTCTGTAACATCAGCAGTCCGTGTGGGGATGCACAGGCTGAGTAGGGAAGAGTGCATTGAGACATAGAGCACTGCTCCCTGGCAGGAGGCCTGTGCCGGCGTTGGCTGGCTACCACAGGAAGCCCTTTCTGCTTTTGAAACTTGGCAGGAGTTGGAATATATGATGGAACAGCCCCACAGGGCATTTGTGTGATAAATGGATAAGCTGGATAAAGTTATGCTCACAGCTACTGGCTTATTTATGTATGAGTTAAGTCCGAAGCAGCCGGTACTGATGTTCCATTCTTTTTCTGAATATCAAACCGAGATCAGATTATTAGACATTTAATCATTTCACTTTTGAGTCACAACAAAAATTCATCGAAAACAATTCATGGATCTACAGAGCAAACACATTTTATAAAGCAGCAGCAATGCATCAACAACATCCAAAGCTCCCCTCCTTGAACATAATTCAATTTATAAATCACAAAAAAAACTGTTTTTCCTCAGTTATGTTTTATTTTTCTCTCTCTCAGGAACAAGAATATTGTATGACGTTGTCAGCCTCTTGCAATAAACTAGAAGATGCACAGAAAATCCGTGAGGTAAACTCAGGCCGATGCATTAAAACAGGTCTTGAATACGTTTTCTTTAGAAAGCACATCACATTCAGTTTGTTTGCTGCACAGTCGGGCATCTAAATGTGATTCAACGTCTCTTGAACGCAACCTACAGTCCAGAACGGGTATCTTGATCCCTCAGAGCTCCTTTCCTGTCGCCTGAAGGTGATGATGAATTCATATACCACAGACTGGAGCTGTCTGCTGCCTCACCCTGAAGTGATAAGGATAAAACTGATGAGAACACATTACAGGACTGTGCCCCCTCCTCAAACACGGTGGCTATTTATAATGCTGTGAATCTGATGAGGATTAGACAGCGTTTAAAGCTTGTCCGTTTTTTCAATGGCCTCAAATATCTTGGGAGATTTAATTTATTCGTTTATTTGAGAGGGACAATGTGCATTAATGAACAGATCATAGAGAGATGAACCGTAAATACACCAGAGTTAGCTAGAAGCTAGTTTACATCTGTGCTCCCTACCTAACACGCATGTTTTGATGGTGGGAGGAAACCGGAGCACCCGGAGGAACACGCAACCAACATGCAAACTCCACACAGAAAGGCCCTGTTCCAGCTGGGAATTGAACCCAGGACCTTCTTGCTGTGAGGCAACAGTGCTAACCACTGCGCCACCGTGCCGCGGGACAGGAGAAATATTTGCTGGTAGCCAGAGCCAGTACTCTAATCCTTCTGGACATGACTTATTGACGTTCGACTCGCTGCAGTTTTCTATCCTTGGTAGCCCTGGAAGCGGAACATTCATATATTTTGCACGACACCAAGTAGGATTTTCTAATGTATGTGCTCTTCGGAGGCTTCTTGTGAATGAGCGATAGAATTTTAAAGTAGATGACATATGGAAAGAAAATGGAAAGCTGAAGTGTAACATGTGGCCTCTTCCTGTGTACGAGTTGGAAATTGTGACACCAGATGGTTGGACAGGCAAGCAAAGATGAGAGAGGAAGGGCATGGGAAGGGTCGTTAGCAGTTCCTAACTTAGAGTATGCATAATACATTCTGCTCTTCCAGAACCCTCCAAAAACCCGGAGAAAACTGATCTAAGTGTTATGCCGAAAGCGTGCAACTCATAAACACTGCTATGCACACTGCTAGCACCAAGCCAACTGATGATGTGACGGCCGCATCATTACCCACACCCTGAGAGGAGAGACACACAGGAAACACTCTACCTTAGGCCCTGCCATTCATACCCCCTGCCACACTATTCAATTAGATGGATGTTGTTTATGGGCAGTTCTGGGCCATTGGAATGCCATTACCGCTGCCTCTGTCAAAGTCATCATTAGCTGCCCTTCGGAGGAGCTGGCCTTCCAAATATCACAACGCTCATGACTTAGGAGATGATTAACGGATGTTTAGAGATGCTTAAGGTGCGGTTCAGCAGCTGTCTTTAACGAGGAGCAGCTATAGGAGCCTCCAGAACCTTAGAAGTCATGTAGAACAACCTCGCAGATGCTCTAACAGCAACCGTCATTACACCGAGGTCCAAAACTCTTACCTGAGCTCAGTTGTCGATGTCCGATACGTGGTTCTCTATCTGCGAACGAGAGCACAGTAGAGAGTTTGAATCATAGGTATTATACAGTCTTTTCAGTGTAATCTTTTCTTAAAGGTCACTGCAGATTCAGGCTCGACACAAGCTGCTCTGCCAACTGGCAGAAGAGTCTTTGCGGTACATTATCACGATCTCTGATCAATATGACCTTCAGGAAACAAATAAATCTCTTCCTTGCTGTCTCTGAAAAATAATCTGTTCCATTAGCGAGGACAAAACTTACATCAAGGATGGCATGCCCACGTTCAACTGGTTAATGGCCAATAAATACAACGTAATAGGGAAAGCATGGTCACAAGCGTGGTCACACTGAACCGCAGCTGAAGTAAGATGAAACAGAACAGACCGCTCCTTTGATCTTTCTGCTTGAACTTGAGAAACTGTGTGATGTGAAATGAAATTGAGTGGTTGCATGGTACAAGCAATGCTTTTGAACAAAACATGAAGGAATTCAAAAGGTGCACAGCATGTAGCGCTGTGGGGAGTTTAAAGCCTCCAGCGCACAGAAATGAAGCTAAACCTCCACAACACGGAGAACAGAAGATATTTCACCAGCAGCGTGTAAAGAAGAAAGTCTTTTTTTTATTTTAAGCTATTTGAGAGATTTAGTTCAAGATATGTTGAGATAGATAGATTAACATTCCATTTTCCATTTCCATTGAAACGAATGTTAAAAACACAACGTTCTTTAGCCAAGAAGCCCTTCATGACATGCCTGTCCATTCTGTATTTTGGTGGTTGCACTTATCTGTGTAGCAACAAAAATCTAATCAATTTTAAGAGGCTATTTCACATTATCCTACAGTAAGTTAGCGGTGGATAACTGGGATGTGGTCTTGACACACATCTGATTCCAGTCAGCAGGTCTGCATCATTTGAACAGGGGAGGCTGGTACCGCTGTATCCGGGTATTCTTCAATTCATTTATGAAATCCCCTTTCAATTAAGCTGCATTCATTTGAAACATTGTTCTCATCCCACGACATTTTCCCCAAGAGTGAATAAGTGAATAATACAGGGTCTTTAGGTCTCATCATAACATGTATACCATGTGACAACGCTCCAGAGTGAACCTCCTCTTCAGCCCATCCAACTGTCATTGGCTTTTCTACACTTGTCCTACTTCTTATGTAACATTGTGAAGAAAAATCATCTCTACCGCTCTACAGCCACAACTGTCATATCCACACCAACTCATACTGGTCTCTTCTATGTGTCGGGGGTTCTCTGCTTTAATTACAGCTTGTGACAGTGTGTTTCTGTGTGTGCGTGTAACCATGACCGTGTGTGTGCTCGTGTCGGTGTGTGGGCGTATGAAGAGACCTGCCTCCACTCCTTCAGCCAGGACCGACAGGGAGAAACTGTCAGTCCGGGGGCCCACACCGTTCACTCATGTGAAACTCTCTCTCAGATCTGAGGCCATGAATAATTCTGGAAAATTAACTTTCAGAAGGTGAAGAACTGTCTGCCCACATGAGATCTCCCAAAGCGCCTCCCTCTTTTCCTCCCCGACAGCCCTGTCAACCGTTTCTTTTACCAGATGGTGGCTGCCCTCCTCGTCGTAGTCATCCTCTCCCCCGTCGGTCATCTCTCCTGCCTCCACGTCCAGCGCCCCCTCACCAGCCTCCTCCCCGGAGTTTTCCGCCGTCTCTGACACAGACTCCTCATGCAGGGAGTCGCAGTTGTCTTCGTACTTTCTCTGAGCCTCTGTATGAGAGAGGGCAAAGACGAGGAACTAAGGCTGCGATCGTGCATACAGTACAGTTTTATTGGTGTGAAGCGTAGCAGAGAAGTTTGTTTTTGTATTTGGTTCGTTTTAGGTTCAGACCGCCCAATCACAAGCAAACCCGGGCTTGTGAACAAAGGTCACATGGAGTCACAAACAGCTTGTTTGTTGGAGTTTTAGTAACCCGTCAGGTTTCAGATTATGGTGGCGGCAGTCAGAACTAATCTGTAACTTCAGCTGATGAACTTGTCTACACTCTTTAAGAACAAATGAAATAGCTTAAAGGGATAGTTCAACATTTTGGAAAATAAACTGATTTTCCCTCTCGCGTCTCTAGTCTCGCGATACCAGACGATCAGAGATCTCGCCACCTACCAATCATCTTGGGGACTTCTAAATGCAAGTTAGTTGCTAGAATGGCGGCGAGAACGGCCGCTAACTAAGCTACACCCCTAGACATATACCTACAGCAAGAGCTGTTGAAACGGCTCTGCCTACGCCCATAGACATACGCCCCTTCCATTTGACAGGAAATGCGTCGCAAACACGCACGACAACTCCCACATAGCGCCTTGGGTAGTCCGTCTCCCAGTGTAATTCATCCTGTAATGTCCTCCAAAGCAGATGTGTAGTCCGGCCAACTGGATGAATCATGTCCTAATCCTGTCCTAATAAAGATTGTGTTTGTTTTTTACCGATGACTGTGATTGGTCACAAACGCGACAAACATCAATAAACTTTGAAGGAGTTTTCTTCTGGACTGAGCCATCCTATAATGCACGTGCACATACGACAGTGTTTACAAGCACACGCGACTTCTGCATGTCACCACCCCAATATGAAGTCCCATCCTAAAGACTTTTGATTGGTTCTGCGATGCAGTTTTTTAAAAACTAATTGTTTCCATCCAGTTTTAGCAACGAAACCTGGGGGAAAGTCCTCAGTCTTTAGTTGAGAGAAGTGTTTAAATTTACACGTATCTAGCGTATGTAACATGAGTAGAAATAAAAATACAAAATTGCATTGTATTGTTTTAGAAGCAGTTATGGTAGGACACAGAATCCGCTCAGCGCAGTGATTCCGATCTGGAACATTGCAAACAGCATAAACCTGCTTATCACTGCGCTGTCAAGAAATAGATCCTACTATATATATTTTTTATTTAACCTTTATTTAACCAGGCAAGCTGTTAAGAACAAAATTCTTTACAAAAGCGGCCTGGCAAGAAGCAAAAAGACTCTTGAGGGAAGGGGGGAGAGGAGGCTAAATATAACTGCTTCTAAAACAATGTCTAATTTTTGCATTTTTATTACTACTCGTGTTACATGCGCTAGATACAACATGTCAATGAGACAGCTTTGGAGTTGTTGGAAGGTGTATTTCTTCACTTTTGATGGAGCACCGCTAGTGGAGGCAACAGTTTCTAGTCTTTGTGCTAAGCAAACAACTGGACAAACAGAAATTATATCGAAAATTATATCGATCGTCTCGTCTGACTCGGGTAAGCCGGAAAATCAGTTTATTTCCCAAAATGTTGAACTATCCCTTTAATACGAGCATCACTCCCGAATGCAGTTTTCCCTCAATTATTCCCTCAATTCCAAGCACGAGGAACCGCTGGCTATCAGTCAACATCCGTCTCCTCATACCCATACGAGTTTTCTTATGTTCTCACTGCAAAGGAACTGCAAACTGCATTTTCCGGGCAGTCTCGGTACAGTTATTGTTCTGCCCAAACAAACTGAACTCCTAAGTGAATGCTCAAGAGAGACACTGTAAAACTGGACGAAACTTTGATGAGGCGTATAAGTCTGAATGACCTCCGCAGGGTGCAGCTCTATGAGACTGACCTCTAGTGTAGGACATCTATAAAGACTTCTCATATAAACTGAGTCAGCGCGGTGTTGACACCTGTCCGCTGTTATGATGGAGCGCTCTGCTTCTCATATCTCCCCCAATGTCAGCAAGACCGATGGCTAGTGTGCGCTCTTAATTTCCCCTCCCTTCAGCGCCGGGCGTTCGTTTTCTCTCTACTCTCCCCCCCCCCTTGTCTGCTTCTCACCACACTCGGCTCTCGGTGGCTTCTCGATCTTCTCCAGGCGCCCCAGCAGAGAGTCAATTTTCATCTTGATCTGAGTCAGCTCCCGTTTAATGGTCTGAAGTTGGTCCATCTTCACTGCTGGGACACAGAAAGACACAAACACGTATGAATACCCCTTTTACTGCCTCGAGTTGGGCTCAGTTATGAGATTCCCTTTTATGATGCTGTTTCATACACAGTTTATCACAGACCCCATGTTATGATTTGTTAATGAGCTGAGGCCATCATTTCATCACCATAAATTATATTTTTTCTTCAGGGGCCCAGTCTGGGGAGCTGCATGGTTGCCCCGTTAGAAATGTGGACCTACTGCTTTCAATTTGGAGATTAGTGTATGGTGCACATCCACCATGCTGTGCAATGCGGTTCTATTTCAGCTAAGTAGTGCCAATAGCTATATACATGAAATCATTCCTTGGTCATGGTGAGATGGTTGTGATGAGAATGCTGAAAGTCAATGGAATTTTTACAATGAATACTACTATAACTAAAGCTGATAATCCTTAACAAACTATTAAAGATTTATTAACTAACAATATCATATTATTTGTCATATTATACATTTTGTAGCATAGCACATGATTTGCAAGGACATCACTTCAACATTTTTATGATTTTATTTTGAACCCTATATTTTTTATTATGCATTAAGTGTTACCCTGATGTGCCTTTTGATTTATTATGACACATAGCAGTGATTGTACTGTAATTATCCGTCCAGGAAGCGTGACATTATTTTTCACCGCCCTGTGTCATACAGTACTCTACCGTTGGTCACCAAGCAGCTCCTCCAGAGCATTTCTGGCGCTTTGTGCCTTTCTCAAGGGCAACTTGACCGTAGTAGAAAAGAGAAAACATTTCTCACTCGTTTCCCCTGCCAAGATTTAATAAGTCTGTCTAGGTCAAGTCAGCCACCTTCCTGCCATACGCCCACTTCTCTAATCTCTACGCCACCCCAGGAAGTGTAACCCATGGAGTGTAGTAAAACGAACCAAAACATAATTAATACTGTATCTATAAGACATTTAACACGTATTGCTACTCCAAAGGAATGGCAAATTAAATGTTCTAATAACTGAAATGCTGGCAACATCCCATTCAAAATGTGAAATATACTTGCATATATATATTATAAAAACCCTTGCTAGGGACAATTAGCAGTAGAATTGTCTGTAATTAAATGGATTTTATGTGTTTGCATATAATTGCTGGAATGGATTATGTTTTTACAACACCAGAGAGTACTTCTGTTTATTATTCCAGTTCAGTTTTAGTCAGACTGAAACAAAAACATGACATTTATTACTAATATCATATTAAGATCAATGTGTTTGATTAATGTTTACATTCCATACACATTTCACCTTAATCTGATACCAATAGTACCACATGAGAGCCAGGGTGTACAATCTGTCTTCCCGCGGTTCTTGTTTACTGCCTTATGAATATTTACTCGTCTTTTGCTGCTTTGAGTTTAACTTTCAGCGCTATAGCGTTACGGTTTGGATAAATGAAGCGTGACTGTATCATATCATGGAAATGCCTTAAAGTTTGTGACTTAACCTTGATATGTCATAATGGAAATAACATGTGCTATAAGAAAAGAAACACAATACTGCATCTGAAGGACATCGCCGTTAATTCATTCATGGAGACTGACATGAGGGTAGCAGCTTGAACTGAGCTGATTAAAGAATTTATACTATAAAGTAATAAGATAATCTTTTCCCCCTTGGCAGACGAAATGTGTCATCTTTTGAGAGGAGGGGAAAACAGACATCAGAAGTTGAGAAGCGAACATGAAATTCTCTTTGACACCTATCAGATTCTGTCAGTGCCGGAGAGAGAGAGAGGATGGAGGAGCAGATGGTAAACAACCCTACAAGTTGTACAAGAGCTTTTGCCACAGAATCAGGCACCTAAAGACTCACATACAAACAGCATTTTATTGGTTTGATATCTGTGTGAGACTCCATATGCCATATGCCTTTTAGTCTCTTTAATATACAGTATTTACACCAACGCACATCACAATGCAAAGCCCATTCCATGTGTAATACTATGCATGGGCTACACCGATGCATAAAACATAAGCTTCTAAGGTTAGAGGAGATGTCCCTGTGTGATAAAATCTTCTTAGATCCCATTAGCTCTTCTTAGACTACTTTCGCCAATGGGATGTTCTAATCTTTCACACAAATGTATGCTGACAAACAATTGAGTGCTGCTCAGCTGAGATTCAAAGCATATTTAAAAGGTATTTGTCCATGCATTGCTTTCTTTAAAACGAGAGTTACGAATGTAACTTCGGTTCTATGAATTCTGGATGACCACCAGAAGCGGTGTGTAAGCACTGGATCTTGTCCATCTCGCGTTAGCGCAGGTCGAGTAATTTATACCAACAACGTCACCTGTGACTGGGGAAGACGTAGGGTGCGCCCTCGCATTAGACGCCCCCTCATCCCACGCTCTGTTCCCTCAGAATCTTCTCGCCAAGATTCCGAGTGACAGAGAACTCTGGCGGTCATCCAGAATTCATAGAACCGAAGTTACATTCAAAACTCTCGTTCTATTTCATTCTTACTGACCGCCAGAGGCGGTGCGTAAGCACTGGATGACTCATACCAACCACGTCACGAGGAATGCCTTACCGCACTAGGGTGCCGCAGGCACTGGTAAAACTGCTGCTGTAACAGCGTGAACCTCCTAGTAGAACGACAGCTGACGTTTTTTTTTTTTAAGGGCACGGGTCGCCCCTGTGATCTGGATGCTTCCAAGATCACATCAACAATACAATTAGGGAGCCTCTGCTTGACAGAGCCTGTGGCTTCCCCTTAAGCCTCGAGGGCCCGCACCGGGCCCCATGGCTCCCGTATCTCCTCAGTGCCTCTGAGGGGTTACACGACATTAGCAACCACTTGGTTGACATGTAAGGAA
>CABFOS010128843.1:0-10002 GCA_900660315.1 Diretmoides pauciradiatus | reverse complement strand
ATTTGAATCAAATGCAATAGCAAATGCGTATACCAAGGGTTTCCTTAAAAATAAAATAAATAATAATAATAATAATAATAATCAACAATAATAATAATAATAATCAACAATAATAATAATAATAATAATAATAATAATAATAATAATAATAATAATAATAATATTATTATCTGTTCCTTTATATTTCAAAATGCTCAGGGTTTTCTAAAGCACCAAAATTATATCAACAATTAAGTCATATATGGGTATATACTTTCAATTTGTGTATATAAATATATATAAAACTTAATTATGACAGACATTTTTAGTTTGTACCATGCAGTTCTTATTTAACCAAAATTTAAAGGATCTATATTTACCAGTTTCCATTTTTTAGTAGTACATGACACGTAGTAAAATTAAAATATTTTTAAGGGAATTAGTGAAGGTGCAAAAATACAGTAAGGGAACCTCCTCTTGCATTATTCAGATCAAGTAGTAAGTAGAATCAAATGTCAGATCTTTGTGTAAACACAGGTGAGAAACCAGGTCAGTTTGGTGTTACCCATGCAGGAGAAAGAAAAACAGACCTCAGAGGACCTCAGGAAGTGAGTAGTAAGTGTGCATCAGTCTAGGGAAAGTCATATCAAAAATATTTGAGCTACAATGTGCAATGTGAGACAAATAATATACAAATGGACAGAATTTAACACAGCAGCTACTCTGCCTTCAAGTGGACGTCTCATTTAAATATCACCAAGAGCCACAAGAAAAATATCAAAACAAGTAAAAAACAAGCCAAGAATAACATCCAGAGATCTACAAGCCATTACTGCATCTGATGTTATTGTGTATCTGTCAACAATAAGAACACTGAATATAAATGGAGACCACTTGCACAAACCTGAAGAGTTCTGGAAGTCCGTTCTCTGGACAGAACTGTTTGGCCATAATAATAAATGAACCTTTATCCCTATGGTCAAGCATGGTGGTGGTAGTCTGGGTCTGTTTCTCTTCTCTGGATGGCTCAACATCATTAAGGGAACCATGAATTCTGAGGATGTTAAAGTCCTGAACTAAATCCAATTGAGATGCTGAAGACAGGCCCTGAAGTGAGCTGTTGATGTGAGACGCTCTCAAACCTTACAGAGTGGCCAGAGTTCTGTAAGGAGGAGCTGGTGAAAATCTCTTAAGGAGGTGGCTATAGGAGACATTTAGTCACACTGCTAAAGGAGGTGTCACAAGTTATTGATCGAAGGAGTTCACATATTTTTCCATACAGGGTTATCTGAGTTTTTGTTAAATAAACCATGAAAAATGTATCACTTATTTGTGCATGTTCTTTATTGTTTATTATGATTTGAGTATTAGATAAGGATTTCATAAGTTTATTACACTAAAATATATTAAATAATTACCGCACACTGTAGGGTTCACAAACATCTGAGCAGGACTGCATACTGTATGTACACATTTGTATTTTTCTGTAGCCATATTTGATGAAAATTGTTAAGGGGACCTGAAATTACAAAGGGACCTGATAACATCCTAACTAAATCCCAGTCATAGCCTGCCAGCATACTGAAACATCAAACATAATGAGTAACCTAACAAACGATGTCTAACATACAGTACACTATGTTCAACTATATTGTAGTCCTAGAGTCCAAGGAGCGTTAAGAGGTGGTCTAGCATTCAAGAGAGTAGTGAGTGTACATTTGATCCATTGCCGCTAAATAGTGCCAACACACCCCTATACCTCCCTCTTCAAAAGGCATTTCCATGAAACGGAGCACTGTTTGCTTGTGGGAAAAGACTCTGCTGAGGGCATACTGGATGAATAACACATTAGCTAGCCTATCCTCTACAATAAAGTGGCCCAGCTGTATAACAGTGTTCAGTTTTGTGTAAGACTGTCTATATCTGCTGCTGCGATGAGATTCAAATGGGAATGAGATTTAGAAAAAATCTGGAATTAATGATTCTGAATTCTGATAAAGCAATCTGATACAAGGTGCTTAGTGTTGTCAGTGTAGAGATTGTGCTCTCTCTCTCTCTCTCTCTCTCTCTCTCTCTCTCTCTCTTTCTCTCTGTCTCTGTGTCTCTTTCTGTCTCACTCTCTATATCTCTCTCTGTAATATGACACTGCCATAATTAGTTATTAGAGAAGATATGTAATATTCAACATGTGTCTCACACACACAGAAGAAGAAGAAGAAGAAGAAGAAGAAGAAGAAGAAGAAGAAGAGGGAATCTCTAACCCCAACACAAGGAAATTTATCAAACACATGCATCATAATGGAACACTTATCCTCTCTGCAAACTGGATTAGGGACAACTGAATTTACTTATGAACAGAATGCCATCTTGTCCCCCAGAACAACTAAATGAAGACTAGACTGACGCAGTGTTAATTCAATTCTTACAATTTAGATTTTACAATGAGATAGGCTTCCCTTTGTTTCATTCCAATAGGTTCCCAAAAAAAAAAAACTCCTTTTTTTTAAAACACGGAAGAAAATGCATTGGTTTTCGATGAGAGCTCCAGTGCCTTTAAAAGGGCATGAGTCTGTGGTATGCTTGTTATTTGAGGAAAGCACTGGTACTGTTTACATTTTCCTAAAACAGCAACTATTGAAAAGGGGAAGCACACAAAGGCCAGTGGGGCTGTGATATGAATGGCTCTACACTGGACCCCCTGAACACGTGATTGTCGACTAGCACAGCACTGCCCTCAGGTTATCTTGGTGTCTGCAGAATGTGAAAGGAAATTTCTAGTATCCTTGGGGATTTGTTTGATATGTATCTATTACAAAGGCAGAGATTTGTATGAAAGGATGAAAATATCAGAGTGTATACAACATACAGAGCTCCTTGCAGCATTCATCAAAACACATGCCTAATCTAGATATTCTCTCCTATGATATATTTATTGAATGTCTCTATTGTTCATATTTTGTCTCATCTGTGTGTAAAGCAATAAACATGCCATGGACTGCAATGATCTCAAGAGAGCTGTCAAACAAGCTAACAAAATCAAAAAGCTGTACTCTACACTGAAGAGTAAAACAAAGTAGATTGTGGCTGATGAAAACCACCCCCTGCACAGATGTCTCAGCAAATACATCAGGAGGGAAAGCTCTGACCTCATTCAACATAAACTCAGGTCAAACAGCAGGGGAGGAGCTCCTTAATCACAGCCACCATCAGACTACAGTAGCTAACAGTGATGCATGTCAGTTATGTTATGTTTTTCTTACACTCCATGTTTTAGTGCTTGTATGTAAATTAAGCAAACAAATCAATATCCCCTTTGGGGAATAATAATGGTATTCCAATCTAATCTAATCTAATTTTATCGAATGTAATGTATTAAATGGACATGAATAGGCCCCGTCTCAGTGGGTGATGGTAAAGCGGCCTTGTCATTTTCTTCTACAGTGTGACTAAAGTGTTCTTCACCACTTCCTCTCCCCAACTTCCTGAATTCCTTTAACACTCACATGTGGTCCATTTCCTGCTGTTTCTCTTACATCTCTGCTGTATACACTCAACAATAGAGATATAAATGGCAAGCAAATACAAAACAGCATGGGGGAGCAAAATATAAGTATACTTTGACTAAAGTAAAACTCAAAACGTCAGAACTAATTCAATAGGAACTATGCAATGTTTCAAAAGTGTAATACACTGTGAAAAGCTGCAGTAACACCATGCTAACATGCTAGCTGAACCTAAGCTCATATGTCAAAGCTGTAAAAGCTTTGCAGACACCTTCCTAGTGCCATAGCTTCCAACAGCAGGCGCACAGTAAGCCATGACTTATGATCCGGTATCAGAAATACTGTCAAAAGAACAAAGGTTAAGTACATTGTTCGCCAGCTGTTCACATGAGTCAGATGTCAGAAATCCCCACCAGGGAAACTCTTATTAGATTACTTGCCAGAACATGATAGCATGTTGAACTGCCAAGTAAATATGGATGTTTCACTGTTTATAAACAAGTGTGACTCCAATTATAAATTTGGGGTGTAGCCTACTATGTAGCATCTCAGGTCTGAAATATAGCCTCGGTCTTATGCAATTATGATTAGTCACTTATTGACTGCCAAACAGTATGACTAAACAGCAGCACAGTATCCGATTCCATGTGTCTCTGAGACATAGTATGCCTTTATGCCAGTAAGGCATCCCATGTCCACATCTTGTAATAACGATACCATTGCTTAAGTAGGGCTGAACTGTCCATGCATTACTGGTGTTTTAATTACTTTAATGACTTAAAAGACTACTGTACTTAGGGATGGGCAATATATCGATATTATATCGATATTGTGATATGAGACTAGATATCGTCTTAAATTTTGGATATAGTAATATTGTGATATAGCATAAGTGTTGTCTTTTCCTGGTTTAAAAGGCTGAATTACAGTAAAGTGATGTAATTTTCTGAACTTAGCAGCTGTTCTATTATTTTCCTTTACCTACTTAGTCATTATATCCACATTGCTGATGATTATTTATCAAAAATCTCATTGTGTAAATATTTTGTGAAAGCACCAATAGTTATCCCTACAATATTGTCACAATATTGATATTGAGGTATTTGGCCAAAAATATTGTGATATTTAATTTTGCCCATATCGCCCAGCCTGAATTAATTAATTAAAAAGGTAATTACAAATAACAAACAATCTCAGTATTAAATGAAAATGTATTTCAGAATATGAGGCAAAATGACTGACATGTGCCAAAGTAGGGACTATGTGGGCATTTCTTCCCTGAAATAAGGATTTCCGTTTAAGTTTCACAAATGTTTTTAGTTATTTTATACACTGACATCAAAAATCTTGTTTAATCGTGGATGAAATTGCCGAAAATATTTTCTAGCGGCCCTTTGCAACACAATTTAATAGAGTGAACTAATGATCAGCTGACTTAAAAAAAAGATCCCGTAAGACAAATTTAAATGAAGTGAATCCAACCAACAGCCATAGCATCAACACAGCATTAAAAAGACATCAGCAGTCAAATGGAAAATAAAACACTCCCAGCCACTTTCACTGACAACACAGAAGCATGAAAATATAAAGTTATGCTATCTATAGGTCTCACACAATCACTTCTGTTAACATTGGCAAACTGAGTGGCACATTCCAAATGACTTCTGCTGGTTATATGACACCAAATCTGTAATAAATGCTGAGTGTGGTCATTCACACAATGCTAGCTCTACGTGCTGAGATATGACCTCGTCCCACTTCACAGTTCACACAAACAATCTCCCCATTTACACCTACATGGTGAACCATTAATACAAGAAGCCAGGAGTCTACACAGAACATGTTTTTTGTGACAGCGTCACAGCTGTAGAATGCACTCTCTAGACCAGGCTGTTCTGTGGAGGGGAAATAGCATTATGTCTTTGGCTGTAACTGTCATTTTGAAATCACGGTTTGAAATGAGCAGATGTACAAAGTAAACCAAGTAGATTGAACATTTGCTAGTAGCTTAATGGCACTGTCACTGCTCTGTCTGAGGTCATGTTGTACTCTAGTATGCAGAGGGATAGTAACTCTCCGTCTCTGTCAAACCGGCTCACCTGAATTCCTTTAAAAAGGCCTAATTCGATCTGCCCTTTTCACTGGACGTGAAATGGTCTTCCAATTTACTCAGTCATACTTTGACAACATCCAGTAAGGACATTATAACAAAGCCTCGTCATTACATAATTGAAGGGAAAGTAACATAGAAGTTTTGCATGTTCTTTATACACTGAGGTGTTATTCTAATGTCCTTGGCTGTGTTGTATATAAACATCCTGAGCACAAATGGTGTTGCTGTGATGTAATGCTGCTGAGTGACTTGACTTGTTAAACAAACATACTGCTTTCAAGGTTTCTCCACCTAAACTAACTGGTTTTCCCAGACCAAACTGTGCCAGGTTCCAGCAACTGTTACTGCACAATGGCAGTAACTACCTCTACTTTAATCTCACTCAAGACAGACTTAACCCCACCCTTGACTCTGGATCACATCCACACAAGTACAATAGTAGCTGTTAGTACAATAACGCTTCAAAAGTTTGACTGTCAGGGATGATGACATAATGAGCTAATAAACTTCAAAAATTGCATTTACTTCCTTATGCCTTTTCAAGCAGATTGTGAATAAGTGCTCAATGATTAAATATGCATATTATGTCCGCACATTTTTATTTGTTTACATGTCTGCAAACAAACCTGGAGCTATTGTATACAACAGGACAGCTAAAAGGGAGGGAAAGCAAAAGAGGACAGAGCATGGCTCCACCCAGGGATGAATGATGACTTCCTCCCTCACACTCAGAGCTGGCTGAGATTTTTTCAAGAGCCACAGTATAGGCTCTGTCCACATTATGTTCTGCTTTGGAGGATTGAGCAACAGGGAATGTGCCTGGTCCCTTTTCAAGGAACGCAAGGCAGTGAGCTCACAGAGAGACGTGGTCTGGAAGAGTGTCTGGATGACATCAGCACTCAGCTAGTCAGGAGAGAGCAGAGCCATGGTGTGTGTGTTTAAACTTAGGAGGGGGACTGCAGGAAGAAGACTGCCGGATATTCAAGGGTGTTGTTAGGGTTTCTCAAGATGAAAACCACAGACAACACCCTTTGGTAGCTCTAAGGGTGCAGGTCATTCTACGTCATTTCAGTTTACACTGGGACCGTTGTCTGTCTGACCGTTCTTATCACCACACTTCACCTTGCCTTAACTTTGCTGGAACACACTATTACAAATATACGTCCTCGGGCCTTCATTGCTGCACTCTTTGCTGCCGCCTTCCCCCAAAGGTGAGTCTGACAAAGGCAGAGAGCCGGAGGAATAGTTGTTTTGTTGATACTGCACTTTTTGGCCTCAGTCTCAGTGCTCAAAGCTCATTGACCCGAAGCTCGTCTGAGGACGACCGCGAGAGAGAGACCCCCACCCAGTCCTTGCCTGAGGCTATGAGAGGTTTGCATTCTTAAATCCTACTGGAGCCTGATAGCCAACTGTACAAGTTATTTGGGTAGCCCTGGATCCAAAGCCCTACCCTTCACAGGATATTTTGGTTAATTGGCTCTCAGTTGTACAGCTCAAATACATTACATCTTTGATAAACAAAGCAATGAATTTTCACACATCCCCATGCTGCTGCTTAATTTGACCATGTCCTCCTTATGTCTCAGCTTTAAGGGAACAATATATAAGGGAAACACGGCACACCACCTTGGTCAATGGTTGAACTGTCAATAAACTCATTATTTGCACGCCTCTTACCCTGCATTAAAAAATCCAGAAATCAGTCAAATTCAGCAGCCCCTCACACCTCCTCAGTGATAGGCATGGCATATAGCATAGGCTAGCAGTACTACTACGTGATTGGATGTTGACAGGTGATGTAACACAAAGCTTAAGCAGCAGCCAAATTTCCATGCTGAAAAACGTAGAAATGAAGCACCCATGATCAAAATCAGCCAAAGTTTCTCTGGTCATAGGAAATGAATAGACTTCCGACCACTGGTTTCTTCAGCTGCTGACAGTGTGTACATGCAACTGAAGCACTTCAAACACTCAGCTTGGATTTACAATTTTAGATTCAACCCAGGGAGTGAATAAGAGAGCATGGCTACAGTCCACTAAATAAGGCCTTTTTAATTAGATACTCTTGATAATAGAAACTTTTTTCCATAATCAATGCAAAGTTTGAATTTTGTGCAAATTAATCAACATTATTCAATAAGGAGTGATGATTCCAGATGTCATAGAGACCCCCCACCACAACCACCCAATCCCACCATAGCTCAGATCATTCTGAGGCAAAGGGATGGCATGCGGTAAAAGCTCACTGACATCTGCAAAGAGTCTTCTAAACAACCACCACTCCTCACCATTTACACTACTGATTGACAGTATCACCAGTGTGAGAGTGACTACTCAACTGTATTGAGTAGTCACTGGTGATACTGATTGACAGTATCACCAGTGAGTCTTATCTGCCTTTTATTATTGATGTAAAACACTTTGAGCTGCATGTTGTATATGAAAGGTGCTATACAAATAAAGGTTATTATTATATTATTATTACTACACAGTAATAAACTATTCCACCTGGTCAATAGCGATACATGAATGTTGATGTCTTCCAGTGATATTATTGTGCTGATAATGCTGTTCAGGTTGCCTAAGGACAGATAATATCAATAGTTCTGACTTACATGACTGTTTAAACCAGCACAAACCACGTGGATATCACTTCCCCCTCTATCTATTCCAAAAATACTTTGAAGCCAAACTGACAAACTTTCCCAACTATGCAACACTGATTAAAGGGTATTCAGGTTTACATTATGTGTTGAGTGCTTTCAAAAGCAAAGCACTGAGTGAAACACTAGCCCCCTTTCCTAAGTGTAACTGCTATTAGCTGCTCTGTATTGGGCTACATTAAATAGTAATAGGAGTCCCATCTGGGACTATCAAAACATCAATAGCTGTTTGAAGCTGCTCTTGTACTACACAGAGATGTACTGTATGACAACATGTGATGTTTTCAGATTCCTGTGGGTTTGCTGACTGTACTCGGGAGTTGGCTTGGCTTGATTTCATCACCAGGATTTAACATGATTGATTAATGACTTAACTGTTAAGATCTGTTGTGTAGGACTAGATGTTGATAGTAAGAGTGTGTCCTAGTTTTGAACTTCAGCCAGGTGATAAAGCCAGTGGAAAGCAAGGTTCTCAAAGTGGCTGCAACTACTACTGTGAACAGTGGGGATCATGTCGTTTAACCCTTGCATGACTATAGGATTACAGGATGTGGCAGTGCAGTGCAGACTACCGCCATACTGTATATCAACAGCAATGAACAGGAAAACCTACCAGCTTTTTGTTTTTACCCTCGTCCTCGTTAGTCTTCTTTTTAGAGGGTTTATTTGGGTCCTCTCCCCCACTTGCTTGATCCATTTTGGATTTAGTTCCCTTGAAAGACTTGAGATGAGACCTCAAAAGTTCAAAAGTTAACTCCACCAGCACGCTTGCAGCAACACTTGAACAATCAAACAACCAAGGTTAGGTCTTCTCAAACGCCATTCCATCAAAAGGGTAACGAATAATTTCGAGTTGACTGCTCCCAAGTAACTCCAGCGGTGTCCAGTTGTCGAGGTGGCTGCTTGGAAGAGGTGTGGTGGGGTCTCTGGATCCCGGTGTCTCTCAGCAGCGACTCTCACTTATCAAAGGTGCTCTGGAACGACCAAATGATCAAATTACAACATCACAATCATGTCTTTTGCATTAGGTTGTCACAATGTTTGGTCCATATGTGTCCTAACACGTGTCTCCCTGAATGCACCTATTATTACTCAGACACGTTCAATGAAGACGTCTGCGTGGGAAATAACACAACATGTAACGTGTTATGTACATTAAACACATTAAACTGTGACTGCTCAACAAGGAGACGTTGTTTCTCACAGACAGGCCTTATGTTTGTAAAGAAGACAAAACTGTTTTACAAAGCAAACTTAAGCAACGTAGCAAAAACACTGTAGTAACTGGCAAAATATTGCACGATCGCCTGATAGTTTACAACATGCGTTGACAAAGCCATAGTTTTCAAGGCATTATAGTCACAATTCAGAATGTCTATAAACAAATGCATTATATAGAAAATCACCGTTGTTCTCTCTGCTTGGGCTACTTTGCAAATACTGTTTCAGGCTAGCATAAAAAGACAACAGTTACCTTTCGACTGTTGTTTATCTGCGCAGATACACTAATTAAAGCAATTATACTCAACCACGTACATTAATACGCTGTTAAATACACCGTAATAAATAAATAACATGTCAAAGAAAACTCACAGAATCCCATCCAGAGCTTAGCATTGCAACCGAACTTGATAGCCAGGCCCACATTAGCCCCACCTACCGAGGATCGTGATTGGTCAGTACGATGTGTAAGGAGTAGTGGTCCCGGCAGCGATTGGTCAGTTTACCTGGCAGTCCGGAGGTC
>CABFOS010128836.1:3012-15255 GCA_900660315.1 Diretmoides pauciradiatus | reverse complement strand
CACACACACACACACACACACACACACACACACACACACACACACACACACACACAGCATGCCAACTGTTACACTATCCAAGCCAGAATGACCATGTGTTGTTCTATCCTCCTAATGTCTCCATCATAACAGCAGCTATTCTAATAGCACTTGATCACTTGTATGACACAACACACACCCCTCTCTCTCTCTCTCCCTCTCTCTCTCTCTCTCCCTCTCCCTCTCATGTGCACGCGTTCTCTCTCTGTGTCTATTGCTTTTCTTTTATAATGTTCTTACTTTTGCTGTTCTCCTTTGGTATTCACATCAATAGAGGCTGCCATCGTTAGAATGCAGCAGGTCATTCGTTACACACACACACACACACCTCCTAGAATCAACACAATAATTGAAATATTTTCAACCTGATTAGGTCTGGCCTGCAGGCTGGGTCGGTTGCTAGGGCTGTGCTCCCTGGTTGCTAAGGGGAGTAAATCATCTCGCATTATTTGATTTCTGTTCCAGATATGAAACCGTTACCGCGGCGATTAAATGTCTCACAGCATGGACACCTTGAGGGGGAAAGACTGAGGAAGAGAGAAGGAGAGATTAAGTTGGAGGATGGGGTGGAGGGTGGGGGGGGGTAGTCAATGGGAGAAAGTCAGGGAGTGAAGACCCAAGTGAGGAAGAAATATGAGAAAAGACACAATGAATTGAGGAGGTGAGAATGATAATGCCTAAATACAGAAATACAGAGAGAGACGGAGAGCGAATAATAGGGTAATAAGGAAGAAATGTTTCCTTGCATTTCTGTGTCCCCCCACCAACCCCCGTTTGCGTTTCTAAGTGCGCATGTGTCTCAATAATGCGTATTTATGTCAGCACACATGCACGCCTTTCTGTAGGGCATGCGTGCTGATGCGGTTGTCTATGCGTGTGTGTTCTGTTGTGAGTTGTTTGTGCTGTGTTGATATAGAGAATGTCTACAGAGTCACAGAGGGCACGGGGATCTGCCTGCACATGGGAGCTGTTTGCCATCAAAATCGTTTGTGGGCGCTCTCAAATGTTTATGAAACACAAACTCAACTCAAGTACTCCCGCTGGAACATGCGCTATGCAGAGGGATGGAGAAAGAGAGTATTGCAATTGTTATTGGAATATTTTGTGGGATACTGATTTTGAATTGCTAAATTGCAATACTAAATTATGTAATTGCTAAAAGTATTCATTGTTGAGTTGTTCTTGATCTTCTTCTTATGAGAATAACTAGTGCATGTGCTTGTTCGGGGCGTGACCGGTCGGAGCACGTGCCCGTGCAAAACGTGCCTGTTCAGAACGGGCCTCTGGTGTTGCAGCTTGCAACGTTCTCGAGAATCGTTGGGTCGAGAACCGTTGGGTCGAGAACATCAATTCCGTGACCATTCTCTGGCTACGATGTTTTGATGATTGATTTGACTTCTATGGACCTTTCATGAAAAATAATTTAAAAAATAGCCCCCAGGTCCCTCCAAATCCAAGATGGCCGCTGGCGCCATCTTAGAAAATTAACTTTTGAATATAGAATCCTGTATGAAGACACTTTTTCGTGTAAGACGACCACAAGGATTATGATTCTGACATCAGCTTGATGTTATGGCATCACTTTGACCCAGAAATCCAAGACGGCCACCATCCAGTAGAGTGAAAACGTAACTTTTGAACGGGAAGGTACGATGTGATGTTTGGGGTTTGCCCTTTTTATAGTATGTAAGGAAGGAGAATAACAATGGTAAACTATAGCCATTATAATTACGTATCTATGCCTACCAAACATGTATGGTTTAGTAACGGCAATTTATGTTTTGGGGATCATTTCATGATTATGTTCACTGAAGAGATGTTAATGTCAAAACCCATTTTACCTTGGTACTGCTGTACTTTAAACAAACTACCTCCACACGGATCTCTTGCAATAAACTAATTGATTAATGTATGACAAGAGAACTAACTTCAAAATAAGCTCTTTTGAACAGCTGTAACTTGAATAGTTGAATAATGAAACCATTGAAAACATCTCCCTCCTCCTCCTCCTCACTCTCTTCAGCGGGCCCATGTGCCGTACCCCCTCTTGTCAAGGTGTCATTGAGAAAGTCGTCATTGCCAATGATACTGATGCTGGGCTCTCCCTCAGCGATCTCATCAGGACACACCGAACACCGCTCGAGGTCATGCATGGTCCAGACATCACGCAGGAGAAGCACGTTCGGGTAGCTGATCCCCATGCTCAGCTGGTAGGAAGAGTCGACAAGCTCCTTGCTGCGAGTCATCCCATGAAGGGTGACGGTGGCATTGATGGCGATAGTGGTGGGTCGATTTATGACATACTGTGTGTTGAGAGGTGAGAGAGAGCGGAGAGACAGATCTACCCCCTTTGTCCCCAGCAAAGCAGATAGCAGCTGCACCATGAGAGGCGAGAGCTCTTCCTCCTCCTCTATCTCCTCGACCCTCGGTGGCCACGGGACGAGTTTGATTGACTTGATGTCATCCCTGAGCCGCCCCGCCACATTGTGCACCAGTTGTTCACCGCTTCGACATATGAACCACCCCCAGACGTGTCATAGACCAGGTCGCTCTGGTTCCTCTGAGGGCAGGAGTGGAAGCTGATCTTGCCCTCAAATTCCTGGGTCAGGATGTCTTTGATGTAGGATGACTTGACCCCGGATGTTGGGAAGTCCTGCCGAGAAATGATAGAGCTGTAGTCTCGGAGGAGGCTCTGCAGTGGCCTTAGCTCGTGTTCCTCAAAGATAACGGTTCTGATGTGGTCGATGAAGATAGACTGAGCCTCACGGAGAGTGACGTTGTGCGTGTGTGGGAGTTTGTCATCTTCACTCATTTTCTGGTAATTACGGACATATTTCAACCAGCATTAGAGGTGATATCTGCTGGTGATATCGATCAGACAGTTGATTCTATCTCACATTCTCTGATCTTCCAGGGTCACCGTGTGGCTCTTTTCCCTATACGGTCCCGCTCCGACACAGCACCGGCTCGAAACTAAGTACTTTCCGGAGAACCGTTCATCCAAACAACTACACACGCAACACATGCTCTTCCTTGGGCCATGAGCAATACACCCGCCAACTGTAAAGATGATCGGATGAACGCTTCTTGAGATGTGCGAAGGAAGTCATACAGAAAAACATACAGACATACAGAGATTCCTTGCTTTATAGTTAGATAGGTTAAAAGAAGCTGAAGAATGTTTGTATGCTATGTATGCATTGGATGACATCCGTTCTCTTTCGCTCTCTCATGCACACACACACACACACACACACGCACACACACACACATGTTTTGTTGTCCTCTCAACCTCTCGTACACACCACTTATAGGCCATATGAAGCCATGTCTAGCAAGCCCTCTCTGATAGGATTACAACAGTAGGGGTTTGTATTTGGATGTGTATATGTGAGTGCCTCTCTCTCTCTCTCTCTCTCTCCCTCACCCTCTTTTTCTGTGTGTGTGTGTGTGAGACCGCAAAGTGTTTCTAACTGAGTAGCTAACATCACTGAGTAATATAGCACCACTTGAGCGCATTGAGGGATGGAGAGATGGAAAAGAGAGTGGAAAAGAAGTGATGGGTTCCACTCACAGGACTCCAATAGTGTTCTCAACCCATTTCATGTCAAGGACCCCAAATTACTGTTACGTCTTGGATGCTCCTTTGATAAGGTTTTGTCCCCAGGAACCCCATCTGAGAAGATGTTTGTAGTTAGATATGACCTGATGCAGAAATATAGAAGAGAGACATCACTGAGGAAAGTAAAGCAAAGGTCAAAGTAGCTTCCTAATACAGTGAAATTAAACTCCTCCTCTTTTTGCTGGGGAGCCCCTGGAAACCCCCCAGAGGGACCCCTGGAGGTCCCCAACACACACACACACAAA
Organism: Diretmoides pauciradiatus; assembly: GCA_900660315.1. NCBI lineage: Eukaryota > Metazoa > Chordata > Actinopteri > Trachichthyiformes > Diretmidae > Diretmoides > Diretmoides pauciradiatus. The sequence continues at coordinate 11,349 of CABFOS010128836.1, read as the reverse complement.
CACACACACACAGAGTGGATTATCCGCATTGTTGATGTAGGGAAGTAATATCCTTTGGTTTACTTTAGTTTATTTAATAATGACATATGCATTAGGACATTAGATAACTTAGATTAAGCTTTTGTCTCATATCACAGATTATCTGCTCATGATGCACCATGAATGGGTGTCAAAAAAAGGCCCCCCTATCCTCTAATACCTGTGCTGGCTAGAAAACTTTGCACATAAACATAAACATAGTTGTTTGGCTTTGCAAAAGAGACAATCTGATTGTCCAACTGCAGCTCACAGGCTCTGTGCCTTCACAACCACTTGAGTGCTAAAGAAATACTCGAAACGATCTTCGGGAGGAGGTCGTATAAGCTTCTGTTTTGCAATTGCGATAATGGTGAGGATACAGTGACTGTCTTGGTGTACTTTCCTCTATTGATGTATCAGTAACAGTTAGGGGTAGGTGTCTGCAGTGAGGAGGATCATGGTGGGTTTCTGGCAGAAGGAACACTTCTCTAATTGCCATAAAACCGTTTCTCCCTTCGACCAGTCGATATGCCCACAGTGTGTGTGTGTATGTGTGTGTTCCACTGGTCAATAAAGCGTGTGCTAAGAGGCAATTGGTTGTTTTTCCTCAACTTGACACGTTAAATGCAGTCACACTTTATGAGGGTAAACACACACAAACACACAGACACACACACTCTACTATGAGGTAAATGGTATTGATTCTGTCCTGTTTTCACCTTATTTTCTCCCATAATCCCTCAGAGCCCAATCACGCTCACTAACCAGGGTAGAGAGTCTCTTAAGTCACACTCACATGCAAACACAAACATTTATTCATGAGTGCAAACACACCAACAGAGAGGTGACGTCCGCTACTGTCACCAATGTCATTTCCTGACCCAGAAGATGCACAGCACAGTGGTGACTTTCCATTTGAATTCTTCACTTTTTACAGATAGAATAGCTCTCACTCCTACCAAGCTGATTATTGTCTTTGCTTCCAATTGACCGGTGTTGTGTCGACTGGATTTAATTGCTTTCAGCTTGAGCGGCTTGAATTCCACACACTTAAATCACATTTGTATTGGTTGAAAGGGAAGTATGGTCATATCGGGGTTCTACGCTGTTGCCACACCCAGTCATTGTCGAAACAAAATCATGGATAAATACATTTCTAACTTTATTTACCGATGGAAAAACAACGGATGCAGCACATTGATTATATCTGGATGTTTTAAGGCCCTATAATCTATAATTGCTACAATGCTGCCTCTGAAACAAACACATTCTTAGGGAATTTGGGACTTAAAAGCATAAAACATAGTACAGCTACTGTATGACGATCATCATTGAGTGGCTCGGACGTGTAAGTCAATGCAGGGAAGTCGATATGATGTATGCTGAAATAATCGTACATATACAGATACACACAGAGGATCAGTCTTCATGTAGAAAGAGAGAGAGAGAGAGACTACCTGCTATATAATAAACAGGAGGACAAAAGGTGACAAAATTGTTACTTACACACACACACACACACACACACGGGCATTACTGTTACAAAGCTGTCAGTAAGGAGGGGAAGGGCTTTTTAAGAGGCAAGAGTGTGAGCTTTGACACCCTTGCACTGTCCAAGAATAAATAATTAGTCAAGTTGGCAGTGGAGAAGACAGGGGACAGAGATGTCATTATTTACGCCAGATTATGGACACATGCACACGCTCACACATGTGCAGACACACACACACACACACACACGCTCTTGCACAAACGTGTGAGGATCAGGTGTTAATTTGGCAGGTACTTTCAGATGTATCAAATGTAGTTTTATCACAGATATCATGCCACCGTAAGATCTTTTCTTGGTTTATTTCTCTATTTGTGGAATCTGGGAACATCCAGATGATCAGATCAGCCCAGATTTCTGAAATAAGATTACAAATTTACCAGACTTTCAAATCTATGTCATCAGAATATGTAGTAATAGCAATATTCATAGCATTGTTACACATTGTCATTGGTGGGTTGGGTTGACAGTCACAGCATGGATGGGGTGAGATGCATCCAAGTCAGTGTTACTTGTATCCTGTTTGGGCTCCAAAAGGCCCCAACCACATGATTACGAGAATACAATACTGTCTACTGTGTCTAAATATATACTCAGCTATGTAGCCAGAATCATTCTCTATTATTTCTCTGCTATTTCAGTGGTTCCATACAAGAAAAACATATACAAGACAGAGGCATGAGCACAAGGCTCGTGTTAAACTCGTTCCACTTTGATTAAACCAATGTTAAGACTTCATGAAGAGGCTTCATCATATTGAAAGATTACACAATGTGTGATATGCTGTAAATCAAATGATGCCCTCTGAGTGCAAAATGACATTTTAATCATTGTTGGAGGAATAAAACACTCAAGAGCAACATCAAACTGTGTGCACACGCTCGCTTTCATTAGCCAACTTCAGAGGTAGTGACCAGATGACATGATACAACATTAGTTTATTTGATGACCACGTGTGTGAAGTAGTGTATCTCTCTCTCCCTTTCTCTTCTACCCTTTACCTTTCTTCTTTCACCTTCTTGCTTTGCTCTCTCACTTGTTCGGATACTTCCCATCTGTCTCATCTGCTGTCATCCCTCTCCTTTTCCCATCTTTTCTTTCCCCTGCAACTGTCCCTCCCGTACCCCTGACCCATTTCAGGAGGACATCCAGGCGTTTGTAGGCTCACATCTGGAAACAGTGTTTATCTCTTGTTGAGTCTCAGGAAGTTTTCACACTTCACGACTCATTAACCCACAGACCTGCAGGCCTCCCAAGCAAGAGGGCGGAGGGAGAGCTGAATGATGATGGAGGAGGAGGAGGAGGAGGGACGGACTGGGGATGATGGTGTAAGTGGATGCAGGAAGGAAAGGGAGATGGAGGAGGGTAGTAGTGTAGTGTAGTTTGAAACGTTGTAGTTGTATTTTGAAAACCAAGGAAAATTGCGCAATCCAGCTCCAACATGGTGTGTGCTGGTGAACTGAAGGTACTTTCAATTGAATTTGTGTTTATACACTAAAATGTGTTCAGCGCACTCAATAAAAACACAACATTTCAAAACAAGAAAGTGGTTACAGTTCCTTTGGTCGGCAGCTCAATTGCCACTACACTTCCTTTTAGGTAAGAAAGGAGGAAACGGAGTGTTAGCAGAGTGAGGTTGAAGGATGAGGATGAGGAATATGGGAAATGGAAGAACCAGGGAGAGGTGAGAAGAAGTCCAGGAAAATAGATTGGCTTGAAGACAGGAACGAGAGCAGATTAAAGACTAGATTCAGTGGTGTGTGTGTGTGTGTGTGTGTGTGTGTGTGTGTGTGTGTGTGTGGGTGTGTGTGTGGGTGTGTGTGTGCTGTCCAGGGTGTCTGTGTCCAGCCCTCTGTGAGTAATGTGTCTGAAAGAGGAGCTTTCCTAATGAAACACTTTTCCCAGAGTGATAATTACACCAGTAGAAAGCAAGGACACCTCCAGTCGACGTGTGAAACTTAACTTACTAAAACACAAAGTTCCACCTACTCTGTGTGTGTGTGTGTGTGTGTGTGCATGCGTGTGCATGGGGGAAACACATTCATCGTGTGTTTATGGGAGGCTGACATTATAAGCTTTGCGTAATAATCAACCCAATAAGTGAGATCAGGCCTTTTCCCAGATGTGTTTATATTTTTTCCTTTGCAGGCCTACGAGCGCTGACATTTACATCAGCTGAAGAAGCCGATTTAATGCATGCGATTGCTATATGCACTTACACCAACACTCCTTTCTGTTATGGGGGATATCAAAATAGATTAACTTTGCCTTTCCCCTCTTCCTCTGGTTTGTTCTTCCCTTCTCCCTCTCTGATTTCAATCGTTTTGGCACAGATGACTGACAGCCTCCGCTTTCATTGCATGTCACACTGGTTGAAATCTCATTGAGTGGCTGGATGCAGATAAGCAGTGAAGATGTGGATAAGCAGTGACAGAGCTGCTGCTTCGACAGAGAGAGGAGCGGAAAGGAGAGATAAAATTATTGATATCTATTGGAAATTCACAAATACGTTGTTACACAATAGATACCTTTGTGTCTTTAATGGAATTTGCAGAAAATCTTTTATCACAGTTCGACACCCGTAGAATTTAGTTAAACAAATCAGACCTAGACCAGCAGAACAATTCAATTATTCCGTGTGGCTTTAATAAATGTTTGATATGCATTACATGGGACTTTCTAATTCAAATTTTACGATTTAACAGTTAGGGCTTTTCCCATTAATTCTTGACACACAAAGTTACAATTGCATTCTGGGCATTTATTAAATAAATATGAAAAACTCAACAAAAATGTGACTAGGAGCAGGATAGGGTGGTGATTAACGCACATGAGTAAAACAGAAGCCTCAACTACCGGTGCGTTTATAATACAAACTCCTGGCACGTGGATCTGGGGAACTATTTAATTCTGCGGTTTAATAGATTTCTTCCTTTTGTGTAAATTAGAAACACCCCTGCTCCTTTGGCACAAACCTTTCCACAGGTCTTGTGTAAACACACTCTCTCTCTCTCTCTCTCTCTGTCCTCTCACTGTGGATGAGATTTGAATATTTTTGTAATTTCCATACACATCAATGATGTTTTCCTAGTGGCAGACCTAGAAAGAGTAATATCTGGAGATTCTACTTAAGGGTGGCGTCAGCCCTCTATTTTTCAACCCCCTTCATAACTTAGATTGGCATCACCCTCTGGGACTTTGTGATGAGACTGCCTGTACTAAACCACACAGAAGAAAAACTATAAGTACCAGCAGTTCATCTCCTGACCAATCACAAAGAAAACACATGAACACATAACCAGGCATTGTGCTGCTACAGGTCTGAGATTTGCTGACTAGAGCTGAATTATGTCGACATGTGACTCATGAATCAAATCAAACATAAACTTCCTTAATAGATCATTTATAATAACATCAAGAGGATGTTATTGACGTCTCCCTCCCAGATCATACATGTGAATAACTCATTATTTTGATATTAAAATGAGATTACAACTAGTGGCACGGGTGATTAAACTATATGACAATGACCTATTTAAAGATGGGATACTAACATTCATTATATTGAATAGAAGTTGGTAAAACACATATGGCGAAGTTGAGTCTCTCTTCCATCTGCTTTTGATCCCTTACAGGGCCGCAGTTATCTTCACTCTGCCATATTTCAACAGGATATGCGAAACATCATCATGATTAAAGAATAATGACAGAACTTATAGATGGGACATCCTACTCACAGACAACTGGAACTTCACTGAGATGATTTACTCCAAGGTTGGTCCAGATTTGCTTATGAAGCACATTACATCAGATGGTTTTTTTTAATCAGAATGTATTTCATTACATTGTGTAGTGACATTGTCTTGGGACTCTGAGGATTTGACTGTGAATTTAGATTTTGAAGATGGTATACATTGCCAAAACAAAGAAGGCTTATATACTGTAAACTACAGTAGCACACACAAAATGACTATAAAACTCAACACTGAATATTTCACTGAACATTTACCAAGAGATCTTGAAGGTTTTTAGAAAAACTTTAAGTTTCTGCATTTCTGAATTCTGGATGCAATTCTTATGCACAGAGATGCATTGGACTGTAGATTGTACATTGGACACCTCTTTGCTGTACCCCTATACCCTATGGAAAATTGATATATGGCATATTCTCAAAATAAGCCACTTAAAGACTGTTCTAAAAAACTTCTATTAACAAAAACTTAGCAACCACTCCTGTTTGTGTGTTGTCTGTAGCACCTGTTGTGTAGTTGCAATTTAGAGAATGCGTCTGTATTTGTCAGTGGAGACAGACAGTGTGCAGGGAGACAGTTTGCACTTAAACACAAATTGCATCCTGCCACATCAGTTCATCATCAATATGCAACTTTATGATTTCAAATGCCAAAGTGCTGGACTGTAGGCAGCTTATTTATAAGATGTTGGTTTTACTTTTAAGTTCAACTTTGTTGTGTAAAACGCATTATGCATACAGTTCTCACCACTATCCTGCAACCAAGGTCGATGTCCAAAGCCAATGCTCTGCACTTCTATACAATCTAAGCACCAAGAAAAGAGGTTGATATTTCCATGCATAGTGACTTCAGTGTGTTAGATTCAGCAGAGACCAGGTCTGAAAACAATACTCTGTGGACTGGTAGCAGCTAATCAGGGGCGTTAGCTTGGAGACAAGAGGAGATCAAAACTCTGGGTGGTTGCACACTTTAAGAACAGGCTTTGAAAGAATTATTTACTGCTCCGTTGTCCATTGCTCCACGAGGCACATACAATGCATTTCTTATTTTATTTTATTTCGAGTCCATGCATGATCTGCACTGCATGTTACTCACCCTTCCCCCTCCCCTGCACTGTTCAAGGTAGAAAACATGGCAGAATATTCCCTGGATGACATGTATGTTTGCAAGGACTGAAATCCCCCCTGGACCACGACTTGGAGGTGAGTTTCCCAAAGGCATCATAGTGATGTTGAAATCACTCTTCATGACCTTTGTTCACGTGTCACTCATGGTGACGGGACTGGTTGTGAGACTGAAGTATATCTTTGTATGTGATGTCTTCATTAGCTGCAGATGGCGGTGGCTGTCTAACCTGCACTGTGCTGTTGCTAATACCCGTATATACCTGTATATATATATACTGTATATATACATACCTGTATATTATGGTCATTGTATAGAGGCAAATTAACGCCACAAGTATTGTCTGCATAGAAAAAAAGAAGAAAGAAGAAAGAAATCAAACACATTTTTCTGAATTGTAAACAAAAAAGTTATGTTCACAAATATCTAAAAATAAAATTGTTTTTCTCACTCGTTTATGATTTCATTTTTTACATGTACGATTTCATTTTTTACAAATACGATTTTATTTTTTACAAATACGATTTTATTTTTTAATAGTACGATTGTGTTTTTCTCACGCTCGGGGTTTGATTTTTTCATTTTTGTGCTCAATTTTGTGCTATATGAAAGTACAAATCTTACTGTTTACTCCTATACTCCTATTTGCTGTGCCATGCAGACATTATTATGTAGATATTTCTGTTGGTTTTAAAGTCGCCTCTCTGTCCTCCGGATAATGAGCCAATACATTCACTCTGACTGAATCAGCGTGAATGTGAATGCTCAGCGTGGAAGCCTGGTAATTCCTCCCAAAGCCTGTAGCTGACTGGTAATGTTAAAATTAGTGGGAAATCACCCTGAAAATAAAATATATACATTTTGGAAAGACTGCTTTACTTTAGCTACTGAAAAATTAAACTACCAAACCAAATAATAGGCTACTCTTCTTGTAGGCCCAGTCCAAAATAAAGAAAAGATCTACTGACTCAATTTTTGATTTGGAGAGTGACTTTGCTGACAGGTTGCGATCCAATAAACTCAAAATTCATCCTCCTCTCACTTGCAGTTTGGCAGTAAATCCTTACAATGCATGTGGCCATCTCATGTACTGTAGCCGTCATCTGTTGGCCAGCAGAGCCACCAGCCACAGGGGGAGCTAATCTGTCAGTTATTCATCCTGTATATTAGTTGAAATGAAGGACGTCAGGCCTCTGTCAATCCAGCAGCTCGTAAAGCATATGCATCTTGTACCCTGATAAAAGTTACTATTAGGAACATGATAAATGAGATATTTGTTGCAGAGGCCCTGATCTTAAATCCTAATAATCTGGTATCCCAATGTATATAGAATAGCATGCACCCTGTTCCTTGCAGATCAACTATCCTATCCTGTGCAGTTGTTCAGCTCACACACAAGTACCTCTTGGAAAAAAGTTTACCTTAAACTTTTGTGTTAAACGATAACGTAGGTATTTTTCAACCTGGACCCTATTTTCCCATGGCCGTGTGTCTACGTGACTCGTGGGAACAAGGATTTTTGAAATTGGTCCAGTATTGACCGAGCCCGTAGCTGCTAGCGCTTAGTGTTTAGGTTAGCAAATCCGTCTGAAACGTGAAGCTTCGGGGCAAGTGCGAACCTACATGTATGTCCTATAAAAGTTTTTTTTGTGCCACTGACAGGCTTCGATTGTTGTTCTAAGCGTCTGACAGGATCCCAACAGAGAACTAAAACATTTTTCTTTACCTTTTGCTTGATCCGGTCTGTTGTTATTGTGTTAGCATCCACTTGTAGCACATGTAGCCACAACAACAGCGTATCCCTATCCAACAAAGGTCTAACTGCAACAAGAGGCCTCACTCCTCACGAAAGAAAAATGTTTTATTTCTCTGTCGGGATCCTGTCAAGATCGG
>CABFOS010128822.1:0-15401 GCA_900660315.1 Diretmoides pauciradiatus | reverse complement strand
GCAGTAGCATGTGAAGGTACAGTAGCGTGTGAAGGTACAGCAGCGTGTGAAGGTACAGTAGCGTGTGAAGGTACAGCAGCGTGTGAAGGTACAGCAGTAGTACAGTAGCATGTGAAGGTACAGCAGTAGTACAGTAGCGTGTGAAGGTACAGCAGTAGTACAGTAGCATGTGAAGGTACAGTAGCGTGTGAAGGTACAGTAGCATGTGAATGTACAGTAGCATGAAGGTACAGTAGCATGTGAAGGTACAGTAGTGTGTGAAGGTACAGTAGCATCATGTGAAGGTACAGTAGCATGAAGGTACAGAAGCGTGTGAAGGTACAGTAGCGTGTGAAGGTACAGTAGCATCATGTGAAGGTACAGTAGCATGAAGGTACAGAAGCGTGTGAAGGTACAGTAGCGTGTGAAGGTACAGTAGCATCATGTGAAGGTACAGTAGCATCATGTGAAGGTACAGTAGCGTGTGAAGGTACAGTAGCATGTGAAGGTACAGTAGCATGAAGGTACAGTAGCATGTAAGGTACAGTAGCGTGTGAAGGTACAGTAGCGTGTGAAGGTGCAGTAGCATGTGAAGGTACAGTAGCGTGTGAAGGTACAGCAGCGTGTGAAGGTACAGTAGCGTGAGAAGGTACAGCAGCGTGTGAAGGTACAGCAGTAGTACAGTAGCATGTGAAGGTACAGCAGCGTGTGAAGGTACAGTAGCGTGTGAAGGTACAGTAGCGTGTGAAGGAACAGCAGCGTGTGAAGGTGCAGTAGCGTGTGAAGGTACAGTAGCGTGTGAAGGAACAGCAGTGTGTGAAGGTGCAGTAGCGTGTGAAGGTACAGTAGTAGTACAGTAGCATGTGAAGGTACAGTAGTGTGTGAAGGTACAGTAGCATGTGAAGGTACAGTAGCATGAAGGTACAGTAGCGTGTGAAGGTACAGTAGCGTGTGAAGGTACAGTAGCATGAAGGTACAGAAGCGTGTGAAGGTACAGTAGCGTGTGAAGGTACAGTAGCATCATGTGAAGGTACAGTAGCATCATGTGAAGGTACAGTAGCATGAAGGTACAGTAGCATCATGTGAAGGTACAGTAGCGTGTGAAGGTACAGTAGCATCATGTGAAGGTACAGTAGCGTGTGAAGGTACAGTAGCGTGTGAAGGTACAGTAGCATGAAGGTACAGTAGCGTGTGAAGGTACAGTAGCGTGTGAAGGTACAGTAGCGTGTGAAGGTACAGTAGCGTGTGAAGGTACAGTAGCGTGTGAAGGTACAGTAGCATGAAGGTACAGTAGCGTGTGAAGGTACAGTAGCATGTGAAGGTACAGTAGCGTGAAGGTACAGAAGTGTGAAGGTACAGTAGCGTGTGAAGGTACAGTAGCGTGAAGGTACAGTAAGTGTGAAGGTACAGTAGCGTGTGAAGGTACAGTAGCGTGTGAAGGTACAGTAGCATCGTGTGAAGGTACAGTAGCGTGTGAAGGTACAGTAGCGTGTGAAGGTACAGTAGCATCATGTGAAGGTACAGTAGCGTGTGAAGGTACAGTAGTAGTACTGCCACGCAGTCAAACCTGCAAATGCTCAAGTTGCGCGCGCGTGTGCGTTGATGGGCAACTTGTTTTAGAAATACAGAACATAAATGCAAATGCCTTTAATATACATTATTCTAGCACACCACTAAAAAAAATACATTAAATTACTTAATATAATGATATATGGTCAATCGTGATTTTGACCTAATTCTTTATAACTGATCTCTTGTTATTACTATAAGACTTGTTATAGTAGCTGGCAGCTGCATTATATTTTAAAGTTTTTATAGATGATTCTTTTAAAATTTAATATAGGATTACTTCATAAGAGAGACAACAGATAATTCTCTATTATATTCAATGAAAAACATATCCACATGGGAAGCCTTTCCATGCATTATAATCAGCAGATATTTACAGTAGGTTGTAAAAAAAAGTTAATAAAAGTAGTTTAATGCCAAGCTTTTCTTTTTGTTAAACACATTTTTGCAGTGTACAACTAAGACCACAGGGCAGCATCTACAACATGCATCACGTCTACAATGTTAATTCTCAATGTGCGTGACTTCACAACAGTTCCCTCTCATACTCTCAAAAGTAGCCCGCACCAAGACAAAGAACACGCAGACAAAAATGGTATATTTAATCGATAATGATTTATTATCAGTAACAGTCATTTGTATCACACAGAGTAAAATAAATCTAAAAGTACACTCGTGAAAAAGGGAAGGGGGCAGGGACAAATTGCTGAGTGCAAAGTAACAATAAATAAAATTTGAGGGGGAAAAGGAGATCAACTAAGGCACTGATCAAACTATATAAAACTATGTAAAATGACTGGTAGTGAAAGGGACCGCAAGTTCACAGTCCCATAGTAGCATTTATACATAATATACATAAGCTTTCTTTGTTAAGGGGTAAACTAACGTAAAATAGTGTTATTCCCACAAACACACAAGAAATTGTCAAATTGAGACATGGTTTGTGCATCAAGATATTTGACCGATTGTCATTCGAGTTTGAGATACAAAATAAAGAACAAAAGAAGAAGAAAAACCTACTTTGAGATTTTTCCACTTACATTTTTCCTTCTCCACTTCCCAACACCACCTAAACCTCCCTGGAGAATACAGTTGAGTGTAATATTGAGTAAGAATGATTTTTTTTAGGCTGACATATGTATTAGGCAGTAATAGTAAAATAAGAACCAGTAAGAATGAATGATTTTTTTGTCACACTTGGCTGAAGCTACTGATCACCTTGGGTTTCCAATACACATTTACACTGGACACCAACAGATTGGCCACTCAAATTGAAGGTTTACAGGTGATACAGTATAGTTAAACAAGCCAGACATGTCCACTTAGAGCTGATGTGGCTACATTTATTTCCAATATTTACATTACACCATTAAGGACACTAGGTCTTCCACTGTGCTCATTTCTCACCAAGTGAATACAAAAAAAGTGTGGGATTCATAATTTTGTGAAGTGGATGTGTAGCTGAAGCGTTCCTATCAGAGTGCATAGCTAAAGCTGTCAGATGGAATGTCGACGTGGGCAAAGTTTGCCAAAAATACACAAAAAAAGTATTCTAACAAAATGACAACAGCACCTGAGCCCTGCTCAGTAAAAAAGATCGGTCATAGTGTCAAATTGGACAGAAAATGTGCTGATTGTGTGATTATTATGCTGAAAACTGGTATGGAAACTGATGGTGACTCATATTGATAAAATGGTATGAAGGAATTAGCATAAAGTCTTTCCATCTTTGTCAAAAAAAACAAACAAACTACAGTTTAGGTCACAGAATGGTAGCTCGTTTCCTCACTGGTCTCTGGTCTCAGAGTCATTGGGTGTAGTTGTCGTCTCCGGCGCTGTGGCAACCGTCGTCCCGACCTCAGGGTGCCCCTCGTCGGGCTGTGGGGCCTCTGTGCTGGTGGGTGTAACCTCCTCTTCTATCTCCTCCCCCACACCCTCACTGGTGGGGGACTGGAACCCGCTGTCGTCATGTGGGGGCAGGGGGAAGTCCGCTGTGGCATCTGGAGGGATCTCCGTCACCAGTGCAGGAACCTGCTCCGTTTCCTCGGCTTTTGTTTCTTCGATGTGCTCCGGCGGCGGTGGCAGTGCCTCCTCTGAAGAGGCCACTACCGCCTGGTTTGTGGGTGGGACTTGCTCCTTTGCAGTGTCCTCCGTCACTGGTGCCAATGCAGCACCCTGCTCCGTTTCCACGGCTTTTGTTGAAGTTTCTTCGATGTGCTCCGGTAACGGTGGCAGCGTCTCCTCTGAAGATGCCGCTACCGCCTGGTTTGTGGGTGGGATTTGCTCCTTTTCAGCGTCCTCCGTCACCGGTGCCGATGCAGGACCCTGCTCTGTTTCCACAGCTTTCGTTGAAGTTTCTTCGATGTGCTCCTGTGGCGGTGGCAGCGCCTCCTCTGAAGAGGCCGCTACCGCCTGGTTTGTGGGAGGGACTTGCTCCTTTGCAGTGTCCTCCGTCACCGGCTGGTCGTCCTCTCCCTGCACGGCGTTATCCATCTTCTCTACATTGCTTTCTATGGCTGCAGGAGATTCTTTGCTCTGCTCTCCTGACCCGGCTTCCTCTCCTGTCAGGACCAGACCATTTGTCAAGGCAGGGGGCTTCTCCACAGCTGTGGGACTGCTGGTCTCATTCGGGCTCTGGGTTGGCTTTTCCGTTCGGCTGTCAGGGGACGCTGTAGCATCCGAGTCCTCCCCTTCTTCCTCCAGGATGTCGTCAATGCCGGGCACCTCCACAAACGACTCATTGGGCAGGACCGGGGCGCCTTCCACCTGGATCATGGACACGACCTGCTTCATCCTCCTCCTCTTCTGGGCCTCCCCGCCCTCGGCCTCTGGGTCCTCCTCGGCTCCGTTCGCCTCCTCCTCGGCCCCGTCCGCCTCCTCCTGGGCTCCGTACTCCCCAGCCCAGTCGATGGAGGGGTTTTCCCCCAGGAGGTGCAGGTTGGGGTCACTGTTGGTGAGGACGATGCTGTCCCTGTACAAGTTGTGTCTCCTCTGGACCGCTGCCTCCTTCACAGCTGGAGGCAAAAGAGAAGAGTTTGTTTTTTTGTTTGCCCTTTACAGTGCAATGTTCTCTAGATCTGCAGACATCCGATCAGTCAGGTTCCATCAGAGAACCATACATGTGCATAATGTTTTGAATAGCCCGATTTCCTAGATTTCTCTGTTTTCATGTACTTATACTTTCAAATACTGCTTACACTCAAACTACTTTCTTTATGCATTACGGTACCTCAACAAGACCCATTCACCAAATATCTACTTCAAAACTTTCGGAATAGTTCAATTCCTTGTTATGTGCAAATTTACTGCTTAACTCTGGTTCTGAAAAAGCACTTTGAGAGGGATGTGATGAAGGACAAACAGGGTGTAGTGGAGCGTAAACCCACCCAAACTCAGGTTGGCCACCTTTTGTAGGACTGACATTAAATCTTTATCATATCTATATCTCTGCTTTTACATCATCTAACTAATATTATCTATCAAAGGAGATCAGTAAAAAGTACACAACCACATCTTAATAAAATATAATGATTTAGAAACAGACAGGGTGTGTTTTTGTTATACTGACCCATCATGATGTCCTTCATGACAGAGTGCAGAACCACCTCCTCGAAGATGTTCTCCACCAGGATGAAACGGGAGAAGTCCTCAAAGATCAGCTCCTGGAAGCGCGGCAGCTCCTGGTATTGACAGAGTTAACATGGGCCTTAGAAAGGCAACATTCCAGGGTGTCATCGGGCTCCAGTTTTGTTTTGCATGTCATCCCTTCTGCCTCTCCCATCTTTCCTGTCTCTCCCCCACAATCTGATTAGAATGCCTTGAAAATGATCTTCAAAGAGTAATGAAATACACAGTTTCAGCCTGTCTGCGTGGTGGAGAGCAAGGGGAAAATGGGGAGGGGGTGCATGATCCCTATGATACCTGACTGACAACGTTTCACCAAATATGTTTACAGCTCAAACCAAAAGTGATTAAATGTCGAATATCCCGTTAGTGCAACAGCATAGAGACAGACTGGGGATTAAGTTGGACTTCGACAGGCTAAAGATCCACGCACTCATAGTATCGTTTTAAGGCGCTTTGCATAAAAGCCTCAACCAAATGGCACAGAGGTTGCAGCAGGGTGGCTACAACTTTCATCAAGTTAAATATAACATTTTAAGACCTTTTTTAATGCCAGTTATGAATAACTCATGAGACTGATATCACATTGTATTTGGAAATAAGCATGAAAACAAGTCTGAATGATTCATTGAGCTGTATTTGAGATCTTTTAAGGCTTAATCAGAATCACTTTGACCTGCTGAAAAACTATTTATACGCAATATCACTAACTACCCAACCAACCATCCATCCATCCATCACATACATGCCAGGACTTACTGAGGAGCAGGAGGGGTTGAGCTGCTTCAGCATGTATGGGATGAAGATCTGCAGCAGAGCCTCGCGGAAGAAACGCTTCCTCACTGTGCTGCTATCATAGTCAAATTTCTGGAAAACAATTTCAGAAAGAAAGCATAAGTATACCACAAGATGATTTATCATTAAAGCTGCACTAAGCCAGATTTTTAGGGAAAATCAATAGGTAGTTAAGTTAAATCAGTTACCTGATGAGAAGATTGGCAGAAAAAAACACTAAAATGTATTTTCCTACGTTAGATAATGCTAACTGACATACTGTAATGCATTAGCATGTGCACAGGGCAGAAACACACAGGATGTTTTGGTACTACTCTTACAATAAGTTGACCATTGAGCCAATTTCCCAAAAAGTCGGTCCAGTCCTTCAATGGCTATTTTAAGACTTGGGCCTACAAGGGTGAAATGAAATCTTCAGTGTAACTCAAAATGAGATATAGTGCACACATCACGTTCTGGAATGTTCCCTACAGCCCTTCAGTGCTCCAGCAGTTCCAGCTGTGTGGCTTAAGATCAGACTAAACATCAAGGCTTTTCCACCCCGACAACTAAATAATTCTGGGGGGGAACTGGGTACTTGTCATTTTTGTGGCGTTTAAATATATTGAATATATTGGCACAGATGATTGGCTATTGGCAGCTTCAATCCAAGACAAGTTTGTTTTTTTAAACCCCCCAAAAAATGATCAGTGGCTCTTTTCACCTTGATGACTCGGTCCTGGCAGCGCTGGATGGTCTTGCAGAGCCCCTCTGAGCCCTGGGACTCCAAACTCTGGTGAAGGATCTGCTCAAATGTATACACTGCATCATCCATTTGCTGTGGACACACACACACACACACACACACACACACACACACACACACACACACACACACACACACAGAGTGAGTAAGAGCTAGGTATACACTGCATCTTGCATTTGCTGAACACATGGGCATAAGATTTACAGTGAGAGCACAGGAGAAAAAGCTTCAATTCCTAGATGACAAAAATGACAAACAACCGAAAATTATAGGAGGTCAACGGTCAGGAACTTGCAATATTCCTGCAACCCCAACATCCATTGTAAAACTGCCACCATCAGAGGGCGCTCTCCTTCCTACAATCCCATTAAAAGTGTTTCCCCCCCTATACAAAACCTGAATCTTGTCCAACTCTTTATTCAAACCAAATACAAACTACCCTGCATGTATATAGTTTGTTTTTAATACAAAACATGTGAAAATATCACATGGTATATACCAATAGGGTGAGATACTTTCACTTGTTTTCCATGTGTCAATATCTTCAAATGAGGCAGAATAACAAATAATATATACATTTCGGTAAATGTGGGAAAATGGTAAATGTCTGGATTTCCTAGCAGAGCAGTAAATGTGGACATTTCCCTAGGTCAATCTGATGAATGTGGACATTTCCCAAGGTCAATCTGATGAATGTGGACATTTCCCAAGGTCAATCTGATGAATGTGGACATTTCCTGGATCATTTTGGAAAATTAGAGGTTCTCACTAACAGGGATCTAAAGAAATATGTACATTGAATTTGATTGAAATGTCTGTGCAAAGTAAAGTTTTGGTCCTATTAAACATGGGGCCTAAACTTTACATGTTGCACTTATATTTCTGTTTAGTGTATATATAAACTATCATTTGTTTCTAGAAACCAGTGAAGCTGCATTGGAAACAAATGGGATCATCTCACCCCATTGGTACATTTACTTCCATTTGTTTTTCTAAGCTTTAAGACTGAAAACAAGATTAGATGGCTTGTTCAGATGGGCAGCTTTTGAACATTAGAAGCTTTGGCTTGTATTTGTCCTGTTTAAAAAAAAAAGACATACAATCGTTGAAATTGTAGGGGACTTTTTTGTTTGTTTTTTTACAAAGTAGCTCTCCTGATGGGAGGGTTCAGCTCTTTTGTATATGCCGTTTCTAAACAGTCTTTGGTTCATGTTAGTGTTTGAACTCTGAATGACCTTGAAGGAAACTGTTGTCCCCCCCACCCACAGGCCCCAGGCTCTATTGAGGAGGCCAATGCGAAGTGATTTCTCCACAGGGGGTTGTGTCTGCTTGAATGCCTGGCGCTTGGCTCTCTTCCCTGAGACTGGGGTTCCTACGCACGTCTGGAGACGGGTGTAAAATTAATTTCAGCATTTCCAGGTCTTGACAAGCTTTGCAATGGCACAAAACATCTGGAAAAGTATAGAATGGGACGACATCTGACGTAGGTGCACTGCAAGGCAGCCAGCCAGCTACACTGTAAAAAGTGTTCAGCTTTATCACGTCACTTTAGCCTCATATTCAGTTTTAAAATCTTATAAAACTACTATTACCTTGAACAAGGCAGAGCAATGCACTAGTATCAAGAAAATCCTTGGAACACGTTGATCTGCATTGGAAACAAGTGGAATGTTCTGCCCAGTTGATGCAATTTATACTTATTTTAAGAAAAATAAGGTTGTAAGACTAAAAACAGGAGATTAAATGACTTGTTATGGATATTTTTTGCAGTGTACAGCTGTGCTACTTATTGAACAGAGGCTGACTTCAGTCACAACAGCGGAGCCCCAGATGACCTGACATGTAAAAACTAGTCTTGGTTTAGGCTACTCATGTGCACAGAAGTGAAGAAGGAGTGATACAAGAAAGAATTGCAGTTTGTTGTTAGCTGCAGCGTTGGAGCCTCACCTCTCTCATGAGGATCTGGGCCCTCTGGACGAACACCGAGGGGCTGGAGACGTCAAACCTCTGCTGCAGACCCTCCAGGCTCAGCTGCTCCACCTTCTCGTAGCAGGTCTGCATCTTCACCGGGTGGAAGGCCAACATGGAGATCTTCTCCATGTGCTGGGGAAGGAAGAGAAAATTGAGTAAATAACAGTGGGAACCATATTGGATCTAAACTTTCAGAACGTTTGCATTTACTAGTTACATTCAGACGCATTTTATTCGATGCCGGCTCCATTTTTTTTGTTTCATTTAGGAAAGCCAGCTGCTGAAAAGCACATTTAATTATTTGAAAGCTAATATCTAAATGCCATGTGTTTCTCTAAATAGAATCAAACCACACACAATTGATTTCTGCAAGGAAAATACATAAACTACAGTGTCCAAACAGTCTGGTAGTTTTGATACTCACTGGTTGGCAGTTTCCATATACTTTCAGAAATTTGAACACCTTGTAGAGGAAAATTTAACTCTCATTGTAAGAATCCAACATATTGCAGAATTTGGATGTATTAAAGCTTCATTGTACGTACACAACTTTTATGTAAAAAATACACCTGTCTTATCATCTTAAATCACAAAGTGTGGCTGCAACAGAGAATTGTTCCGTCCCGACCAATTGTGACTCTGTAGATTAATTTGCCCAAACTAAATTTTGGTGTCAGTATCACCCACGGAGAGTGATGAATCACAACTGAATAATGCATTTTATGAGCGTCTTTCAGAGTGTGTGTACCATCCCCTCACCTCCGCCATGGTCTCCTTGGTGCCTTCGTTGAGGGTGTTCTTGCTCATGTCCACCAGCTCCCTGAAGAAAACGTCACGGACCTCGGAGAAGCCGCGGCTGGTCGGCTCCATCAGGGCGTCCAGAATGGAGCTGATGTAGGGCTGGATGCTCACCTTCAGCAGCTTGTCTGCCTTGGGGAGGACCACGGCTGGAGAGGGGGGGGGGAGATGGAGGTTAGCGTGTAGGGTACTAATCCAACATTTTTCACACCTTCATGTTTCAACTGGATTTGAAGATTTCGGTCAGCATTCCATATGGTAGATGCTAATTGTAATAATAATATTGGGTTTGCAAGTACATTATGTGTAGTCAAGTGAAACTGGATTGAACAACAATATTCTCCCCCCCATACTTTATTTTTTTAAGTAAGCATATGATGGAGGGAGTGATAATGAGAGTTTCACTTAACAAAACACACCAACACCCTTCCTCAAAACTGAATGTGTCTTGTTGCTGCCTTGCATTCTGGCCTATTGAGGCTGCTGTCAGTGGAGAAAATGGTCTCTTCCTCTTCTACAGTGGAAAGAAGCTCTTGGATCCGATGAGACTGACCCTTGCTTGTGTTCTAATTAACTCATTTCTATTTCACCAATAACTTATTACCATTATATAATAGCAGTTTTTGTTATTTGTTGGGAGTCTAACATGGTTTCTCAATTTGACCAAGTAGGCCTTAAAGACTTATGGGCCTAAATGGAGTCGCCCCTTTATTATAACTCAATGTTTGTGTTGACGTTTATGATGTTAATCCAAATGAATACATTTACAGGAATTTAATGTCATGAAAACTGGGTATTGTTCTGCTTCAAAATCAACTGTCATATAATATAGATCTTTATTTGATAGTCCAGTCACTCAACTATCAGGTGACAAAAAAAGAGATGTTCAACAAAGAATCTATAGAGATGCACCAAATACTGTAGTCAAGTGGCAATGTAACCCAAACCCTGACCTTAGCCTGACCCTATTTCTAACCTTAAGTTTGAACATCTAGAGACTGCTTTTCATATGATTGTATCACTCGAACACCAGTAGACGTCATAGGGGCACGTGATCGTCTTTTGATAGGTGCTGAGTATCAGCAACGTTTTGTCCTCACATCGCTTGAGGATTCCTTCCATACAGTCATGGCTACCGCTGAAATCCTCCTTCATACATGAGCAGCGTTGCAGACTGTTAGACTGCATGGCTTCTGCTCTGCGATCAGGCTGTAAAGCTGTCTGAGGTGACAAATGACTGTCTAACTACTGGTAAACAGGAGGCATTGGTTGTAGGAATTCAGAGAACTGGGCATAAATGGGACATTAGTTTAAGCACCTGAGGTTGTCAACCTGAGGGATGGGAGCTCATTGTCATGAGATTATTATTTTTGTTAACCTTTATTTATCCAGGGACACATTCACACTGGGAGCTGCCCAGTCCAACCACAGTCTTTCAGAGAGTCAGAGGTCAGCATAATGTTGGATAAAAGTAACGCTCCATAAAAGACAGTTCTTAGCAGGAGAGAAATCTCAACTATGACGGCCATACCAGGTGGCCACCAAGGTTTTCAATTCCCCTTTCTAATACTTTGAGTTATTTTTAGTGTGAGGTTCTCCAAATGATTCTAGTTTCATGGTCTAATGAGTATCTCTATTGGGGGTGTTGCCATAGAAATGTAGGGGAGCCCTTGACTAAAGGGGAACTGAAGTTGAGAATTTGCTGTCCTGACAGAAATGACTGTTCTCTCTACACTCTCAACACCAGATCAAAATGAAACTAATCGCTGTGGTGTTTTTGCACTGCACTCCCCAGAGATCACCTGTCAATCAAACAGTGTGTCCAGTACTGTCACGTCTTTCTCCTGGGATTTTCTGTTGATGGAGTTTGAGTTTCTCTTTTCTTTGTCTGCTCAGTCACGGTGGCTATCGCTGCTCATGCTAGCTACCCAGTTCTTCTTATTTATTCCAAACACATTGTAAACATAGAACGCAGCACTTCCTGTGCAGCAGAGGATTTTTTCCCCAGGAAAGACCTACCAGACACCGAGTGTTTATGTTTTCTAGCCCCAACAACTGACCTCGGATCTTGTTGGTGACGTGCTCCTTGGAGGTGATGATCTGGTCCATGTCTGTTCGTATGGAGGCCTCCAACTGGGGTCGCCCCGCCTCACACCGCTGCACCACAGCCTCATACTGGGCTTGACACTGGCGCTGCACCAGGCTGTACACTGCATCACTGATCTGGACAAACACACATCAGAAACACAATTCAGGGCTGGACAAGGGTTGGAAAGATCGTCCCGCAATTGAAGAATGTGTCTGTTAAACAGCCATGTGTCCTGTCGAAGTGCCCTTGAGCGAGACGCTGAAGCTCCACCTGCTCACTCAATTGGAACCAATTGTTTTTAATTGCTGAACGTGCACTGAAAGCATCAAGTGGTGTGTCAAACCACCTTGATGAGCCCCCAAATTTCCAAATTTGGTGCGATTTTCAAGGTTCAACACGCCCTCAAACCTCACTGAGTTGGTTGAGTTCAGTAAGGAGGAGTGGGAGAAAATCCCTCCAGGGATATGGAGACTGATCAGTGATCAGTGGCTCTAGGAGACGATTACTCAAGTCATTATTAAGTCATCACTGATAGAGGAGGAGCCACAAGTTATTGATTGAAGAAGTTCATGTTTTTGCACACAGAGTTAGAGTTTTTGTTAATTAAAGCAAGTGAATGTATTCTAATGAGACATTTTGATCAGATTCCATAGACGTATGCACAAATGCCATTTCAGAGGCTTTTCCACTTTGATTGAAGAATACAATGTTGGGTGAAACACTTAATACATAAATATAAATCAGCCATCAATGGCTTGTATCAGTCAAACCCTCATCTACTTTGAGGAAACTCACCAGCATCCAGTTCCTCTGCCTCTCGTGCATCTTGCCTTTGAGTCGAGGGGAGATGAGCTCCCTCAGCTCGGGGAGGAGGCCCTCCATCACCAGGTTAGACAGAATCTACAAGGAACATGAATCACAGGACCAGAGTCACTTCACTCACCAAATACAATACACGTAGAATGACTGGAAACACATTGACGATTTTTAGTTTGTTGTAACTTTCGAAAGAGACAAAAAAAGAGCACTTGATGTTTCCAATAAATTCCTCCAGGGAGGAAATGTGCAGCAGCAGTTTGGCGAGCATGTTGTAGTGAAAAGTGGGGGATCGACAACGGCTACAACTGTATGCCTGCCCAATTTCCTGATAAAACACAGAACAGGAAGGCAGGCGTGGGCTAGCTCTGACAGATAACTGGCCATGCACCCCAGATAGGTTATTAATTATCATGCCAATGCATCATCATCAACCTGTATCACATTTAGGTCCAGATAAAAAGGCACACACAGTTAAAATCCTTTTGAAAAGAAAAAAGTGTTCATCAAAGAGCCATGTCAGTTAGCACATCATGCAAGAAGGATTCTTGGACGGGAATGTAGCATCACCCACCAGACAAAGAGTTACTGGTAATTTAGTGTACCGGTAACAACCATCTTATTCTAAACTTCTAGTCAGCTGATAAAATGGTGAAAATGCCTCATGCACATTGGGACTCTGCCTCTTTCTCACATTTTCATACACTTGCTTTTATGCAATTCATTTGGAGGTTATTTCCATCTCATTTTGTCTTCAGCCAAGTCTACAATACCTCAAGGCTTCTGACATAAAAGGCAGAATAGATGGGAATTGTGAGGATATCGTGATGATTTGAGGCTTGGAGCATCCAGACAAACCAGTTCAGCTGGCAGCTTTATAAGACCTGAGCCACACCTGAAAGCTGTTTATACAGTCCTCTCTGTACTTGCCCTTTAGGGCACACAAAGCCAGACTAGGGCTTAAGTGGAACCACATAGCAGGTAAACACTTGGACTCCAGAGGCCTCATTTGCTCCAAGTTTCTTGTGTATAAATCTTGAACCCAAATCAGAGCCAACGTTGTAAATTTATATTAAAACATGCTGATGTCAAAATCAATGACGTAAGATATTAATGGTAGACACATTTTCTTCTTTGAAATCATCAAATGCTGAAATAGGATGAAGTCAGAATGTTTTCACGAATGAGCTTTAGGATACTATAGAAATATCATGCAGCTACCATAGCTCAAAATATTATACTGCAGAAGGTCACATAAGGTCATTTACCACTGAGTACCACACAGTCATTCTCTGTAACAATAACGGTGTTTTTGTTTGGACAGAGGAGGAAAGGGAGACAGATAGATACAGTATTAGTAGTACCTGTGATGGAATGCCACACATCATGTCCCAGGTGCCGTAGTGCCCATGAGCCTGGCGGTAGAGTCGCACTGCGTCGGTGAATGCTGGTGTCTGGACCTTATTCTCCTCTGACAAACCTGGCCAGGGAACGGAAAGAAATTGTAACATACAAGTACATCGAAGGGTCAAGTACACCGTCATTTCAGACACAATCTGGGAACCCAGAGTCCATTTATCGATAACGATAGTAGACTCTCGGTCTAGCCAGCTGATCCAAAGAAAGACTTCTTCTTCCGTGCGCCGGTCATTTAGTTTTCACAGTCATTTTTTATATCAAAGTTTTGCCATACCCTGCCAGCAAGCTAACACATCGCGTTTGTCAAGCAAATACGTTAAACAAAGCAATCGGACTGTAAAACGGCCGACGGATGATGGGCGCACGGAAGAGGAAGTCCTTACAGACCGATTGGAAAAGGAAGTCGTTAGCCGGATATCCTGGCTAGACCCATCCATCCATCCATTATCTACCGCTTAATCCTCCACCGAGGGGCTAGACCAGATAACCCAAAACTAGTGGCTGTTGCAGCTGATGGACTGTAAGTTACTGCTCCTACTGACACTAGTTTTCACTGCTGTTGTATTGGATTGAACTACTATAGTAAAACATATCTCGTTTTGCATCCATCAACAGTAAGAACACTGAACAGAAATGTCTTCCTACAAGACAAGACAAGAAGAAACCTCTACCGTCTAAACAGAACAAACCTCTTCAGGAACTGGCTCCCACCTGAGCAAGCGGAAATAAGCAAACGCCTGACCCGCTCCTCAAACAAACTGGACTTGGTCCACTGCAGAACTGAACGCTACAGAAAGAGCGCTATCCCCCATATGACCAGACTTTTAAATATCTAATGTATTGAAATTGTATACATGTCCTTGTCTCTTTATCCTTTCTAGTTCCCCCATGTAATTGATGTACTACCAATTCAACAATTTGTTGCTATATGTACATCTCTCGGTTTTAGTTTTAAATAAAAACCGTTTACTACTATATAGACCAGTCCAGCCTTAAAAGCAAGCTCAAATTGCAGTGATTATGAGCATGTATTTATATTTGTAATAGAGTTATTGATTTGGAAATTAAGAACAAAGTCTTTTTACAGGCCCTGTCGATGTTCTTTATCACCCTCACAGACATACTGTACACCTCCTCTGTTCCTACCTGTTCCTATCGGCCTCCTCCAATTTGCTTTGCTCAACGGACTGGAAATGAAGAATTATGGGCCTTGTAAGTGTCCAGTGTCCAACCACTCTTTCTAACTGGCGTCTCTACAAAAGTGTGCCAGTTATTTATAGATGATGGGTATGGTGGATTAACAAGAATCCCCAAGACTACAGTTGGAAGAAATTACTTTGAGGGCTTTTTGGCAGGGTCCAGCAGTCCATTTCCTAGCACAAAGCCCAGCTGAGCCTTTTGGCCGGGGTTATAGACATGGCGCTGATTAGTTTTAGACAGCACTTGACAGACTGTGACTCTTGGAGAGGGAGTCAGTCTGACTGACTGTCTCAAACTCTGATGGTTATGGCAGTGGTGCTTTGTTACACTGTGGAGAGAGGCGGTCTATAGAGATGTGAGGGATTCTGCGGTGCCAATAAAGTCACAGAATACTGC
>CABFOS010128818.1:0-11322 GCA_900660315.1 Diretmoides pauciradiatus | reverse complement strand
GTAGGAGGTCACGTTACTGTATGTATACCTGTAGCAGGTAACGTTACTGTATGTATACCAGTAAGAGGTCACGTTACTGTATGTATACCAGTAGGAGGTAACGTTACTGTATGTATACCAGTAGGAGGTCACGTTACTGTATGTATACCAGTAGGAGGTAACGTTACTGTATGTATACCAGTAGGAGGTCACGTTACTGTATGTATACCAGTAGGAGGTCACGTTACTGTATGTATACCAGTAGGAGGGAACGTTACTGTATGTATACCAGTAGGGGGTAACGTTACTGTATGCTTGCATTACGTGTGATGTTTTGCCTCCTGTTACTCCAAGCTTAAGAGTCACTGCTGTCACACATGCTATTTCTCACGACCAGATTATGTGTATTATCAACCTTCTACTGTACTTTATGCAGCCCATCTTCTAGTTAACACCTCTGATATGTATTACTTCCTCTGATAGTAGTGCTGCATACATTCAAATTCAATAACTGACATTGCTAAGTGATGGGTGAATGTTTTTCATTATTATTGGGTTCATGAGAGTTTTTTTCTATTGAGTTTCATCATTAATGCCTTGGTTACACATCAATGCATGAATTTCATTATCTGCATGCACTTGAACATGAAAGCATGATTTTTATTTTAATGTCCCATTGGTGAGCTGTAGGCACATGACTTAATTTTATTCCCCCAAATTTGCACACTCTTATAAATAACCAGTATAACCAGTATATTGTAAATAATCAAGACAGTGACATCCCTGAATTGTACACTTGATGCTACAGTAGATACAGTGTTAAGCTAGCCAGGCTAAACTCTTATGTCCTGCCATTCCAGATTGTTGGTGATATTATGGTTGATGAGTGTTGCACCCAACACTGCTAGTGGCTGCTTGCTACACCAGAAAGTGACTCTGTCTGTTGAGCCCATTACTATATCAATGCTTCCCGTTATTTTTATCCAGGCTCGAAACCATATAGCCCCCAAGGCTTCAGGCAAGGCAAGAGAGTGAAGAGGCGCTCGCTGTGGTCAAAGTGGCATGCTCACATATTTGGCAGCCTATAAGTAGCATTTATGCTCATTTATGTTCAGCCATGTTCTGTACAGGTTTTACTCCCAGCAGTGGTTTTCAAGATTATGCAGGTTTTCATTAATCAATCACTACACCAGCTGATTTCATTTATTAGTTCCTCATCTCTGGGTGAAAGTGTGCTAATCAGTTAAGTTAGCTGGTGTAGTGTTCGATTGGAATTAAAACCTGCATAATTTTGGGTCACGATGGGACATAGTTGAAGACCACTGACTGAGGGAATGCATTGGGTATGAACGCTGGTGATGAGAGACTCAGCATAGTGCTTTTCATTGAGACTTGCATTAACACCAATTGTTCTAGCACTAGGCTAGTGGCTGTCAAATATACAAAAAAATTACAGATTTTCATTGGTAGGGTAAGTTCACTTAAAGATACAGTGTGTAAGATCTAGTGGCATCTAACGAATCCAACGAAGTAGCAGAAGCTACGGTGGCCTGCTACTGGCTACTGTAGAAAGATGGCGGTGCAACATGGCGGCCTCCGTGGAAGAGGACCCGCTCCCTATGTAGATATAAAGGGCTCATTCTAAGGTAACAAAAATGCGATTCTAGATGCCACTAAATTCTACACACTGTACCTTTAATCAATGTGGCTTTAAATAATATCATGGGAATGTCATGAAACTGATACTGGCAAAAAATAACTATGTGTTGAATGTTAACCCCATATGCTTTCCCGCTGATTGTTAGGAAAGCAGCTGGAGAATGTAGAGCAGACACACTATCAAGAGGTTGAGGCCCAGGATATATTTTGCATGTAATTGGAATCATATGTCACAGGGTCATGTGCCCAGCTGAAATGTGACTATGCAATCTCACTGAAACAGAAAATATGACTGGGAGGGGACTCAAATGTTTGCTATCACTACTGATGCCTTGTCTGTCAGTGCAGGCTTCTCTCTTTGACTGGCCATACTACGAAACTGAAATAGCCTTTAAATGATGACGAAGAAGGCTGCCCTTTGCTGTGATCACACTCTGAAAAGGGATATCTATCACAGTGTTCATTTCATAGTCATGCGACTGTAATGCGTAGCGGCAGCTCGTGAGACAGAAAAACACTCCTGTGGTAACTTGTTGGTTAGCTGTAATCATAGGGCCAATCGAACTATTTAAAGGCTACCTACTGGTATGTGGCAGAAACCGCATTTATTAGCCCATCTGCTTGTTGGAAATATACCAAGGAATACCAAGGAAGCAATACCAAGGTGGGAAGATGATGTATTCATATAGGACACCCTTAGTAAATACTGAATGTACTTGGCGGAAAACATGAGCCATTTAAACATTTGTTCTGAGAAAGGAAATCTGTGACTGAGAGAAAGTGCCATTTCATCAGCATAGCAAGCAGCCTAGTTTAGAGGGAGTGTTGTGAATGTGAATTCTATAAATTTGCCAATATGTAGGTTCCATTAGCTCTTCTAATCATGTTTTCCATCTCTGTTCTCAGACATGGTGCCTGTCCAGACCCATGTGATGCTGAAGTGGCAGGAGCACCTGAATAGCTCCTGGGCAGCAGAAGACAGTGTACAAACAGCCACAAGGCACGGTGCCACTGCTCTCTACAACAAGCTCCTTCACAACAAAGAAGTGGTGGGTCTGGCCCAATCCGTTCAAGAACTAATTGGCCCACGTCTACCAGACTTCCAGTATGAGTCCTGCGCCTCAGAGGAGAAGGAAGAGTATCTGTCAGCCCTGCTCCACAGCCAGCGATGCTTGGCCCACCGTATGCTGGCGCAGACCACCTACACCCTGGGCCTCCACCACAGGCTGGTTGTACTCCAGAGGATCTACTATGCACTCCACAGCAAGTACCATGACAAATTCCGGGTACAGCTGCCCCCCCAGTCCACAGCCAGCGGGACTGAGTGTGGAGCGCTTGAGCCGACCTCTGAGCCTTGGCTTCCTGGGGGCACGTCCAGGGCCAAGTCAGGCACCGACGTTCTGATAGAGATGGGTGTGAGGACAGGTCTGAGTCTGCTGTTCTCCTTATTGCAGCAGAACTGGCGATACGCAGCCTCTGTGCATCCCGGGTCGGCGCTTTGCAATGATGTACTTGCCACAGCATCCTCTGTATTGGCCTCGCTACCACCACTCTCTTTGGCCAATGAGAATAAGATCCCATCAGTTGGCCTGGACTGCCTGGCACAGGTGGCTGACTTCCTGAAGAAGACATCAGTTAGTAGTGGGACTGGTGGGGCAGACCCACCTGGTCGAAGGTTGGCACTGGAGCTGTTGCTTCGACTGGCCATGCAGAGAGGCTCCCTGAAGTTTCTGCTGGAGTGGGTGGAGGTGGCCCTGGCTGCTTCCACACCCTCCTCCACCTCTTCACTGTCTTCTTCCTCTTCGTTGAGCCCCCAAGAGTCAGAATCTGGTGTGGGCTTTGACCTCATCCACCAAACCCTTCTTCAAATGAGGCAATATTCAGTATGTTACATGTTATTCTTATTTGACCCTCTGTTGTTCAGGATTGTTAGGTGTAGTTGTACATTTACTGTCCATGTCCTTAACTCTGTTCAGGCATAACTGCTCAACAATAGTGGTACACTTATGTTCAGTTATTATATATGTTATATTCAGTTATATTATAGTTATATTTTATGGATAATGTGTGCAAAGAACGAAGATGGCTGTTCACCTTCACATCCATGCCTGAGTATTGATTTAAAGAGTCAGTTGAAGCCTGGGGATTAACATTGATTTAGTCTAGATGTGTGTATTGGCTAATCAGCCTGACGGAGTGTCCCAGTGTCTCTCATGATGAGACCACTCAGGCCTCTTCTCCACCAAGGGGAAACCAGGGCCGGTTCGGAGCCGGTGCCCAATCTAGAACCAGTTCTTTGCTTTCAGCTTCCATCAGGGGCTCAGCAGACAACTTGAGCTGATGATTCCTAGACATCGTGATTTCCCAAACTGAATAACTGTCGCACATATAAACACAAAAAATACCTGGCTCACTCAATATCGTTTAAACTAAGATATTCGCTGGGAAAAAAACATTTTTTCATGGACATATTTATTTATTGCGGCCGCGAATTTCACATGCTAAGTAGTAGCATCATATCACGGCACAGATGAGTGGGAGGCGACATGTCCAGATGTAGACAGTGACGTAGTGACATGTCTCTGGTCTGTGGAAAAGCAGGCTGGTTCTTTGAAGGTTCGCAAGTTGAACCAGCTCCGAACCGGCACCAGCCCAGCCAGAACCAGCACCAGGTTCCCGGTGGTGGAAATGAAGCCTCAGGGGAGGCAGGAACATTTCTTTTCATTGAAAATAAAATATTGGTACTCATTTTTACTCTGGTCAGCAGCTGGGAGATAAATCGCTATGCTTAGAAACATATTGTATGTGGAAATGGGGTAGACACCTACTGTAGCAGCAGACTTGAACCATGTTTGACCCAATTAATATGTCTTCTGTGAGTGGCAATGGAAGGGCGCAAAAATGGGAGGAGATTATTGAAATGGCTCATTCTCATTGATTTGTTAGCCCAAAACGAGCATAATTGTGCGCCACATTTAACGCCCTGAAGAAGGACGTTCTAACTTCTCACCTTGAGAAAGACATGGCTGCTGTGTTATTTATTCAAAGGCACAACAGGCAGAATGAGAAAATAAGGAATACTGTATAATGAGAAACTAGAAAATGTTACATTTTCTGAGGAAAATGTGTTGCTTCAGTTTAAAAGGATAAAAAGGTAAATTAACTACTTAGGTTGAAGCAATTAAGCATTTAATATCTTAAGGCCGTGTTAAACTTCTGCGTTGATACATGTAAACGTCTCTGCATAGCTACGCAGAGACGGGTTTAGGTAGTCGGGTAGATGCGTAGCTCCCAAATCTAACAACTAATCTAACAATGTGTTGCTGCAGTTGTGTACATCATACAAACTTTGGCTAAGCAGGGGAATATAGCGAGTAGTGTTGGGGGTTTGGCTGAGAACCCAAAACAAACTAAAACAAACAGAAGATAGCGAATGGAACAGTTTGTGGAGTGACTCTGAGATGAGAATAAATTGATCCACTACAATGTAACAAACACGTCTCTTTGTTTGTTACACCTCTACCGGGGGAGAAAACAGGTTTTCCTATCTGTTACTGTAGCTTTAGTGAATCCGACACTACGCCCTAGTGTACGCGTTAAGGCAAGTGTGCAAGTATGTTGGCAAATGTCCACGCAGACGTCTGCGAGCAACACCCATGCATGCACACAGACTCATTGACACAGTCAGGAAAAAGTCAGGCTTTTAGCCAAGAGAAATTTAGTTATCAGTTATCAGTACAGAATTTAGTTATCAGTACAGAAAAATACATTATAATTTAAAAGGACAGGCATGAAACTTTAAAGTCAAGGTGTGAAGGAACTAATAAGCCTCAAATTCAAAAGTAAGGATAAAGTCTGACAACATTTCAGATAAGCCTTTAAGCAGTTTATCAATATGATTGTGAAGCTATAGAGGAATCCATGTAATCCTTGTAAATACAATGTGATTACTAGTAGCTGCTAGGGTGTCACTAATGTTTGCTAGGGTGTTACTAAGTGATGAACAGTGCTTGCTGTGACATTACTAGGTGGTTGTTAGGTGGTTTCTGCTAGCAGTAATTGTAATAGCAGCAGCAGCACTTGTAATACTACAGTAGTAGTGGTAGTAACAATAGCAGTAGTAGTACTAGTAATAACAGAGGGCGAGGTAGAGAGCTGTGTATCTGTTATCTCTGGTGTTTGAGAAACTGCACCACCTGCTCTGCTGTTCCCTGAACATTACCCAAATTTCTACGGGGCCAAGAAATTGTGCAAAAACTGTAAAACAGATCTTACAGTGCAAAACTACCTAAAGGGCAAAAAAATGAATAATAAAGAAAGTACAAGAATGAGTATTGCTGTAAGAAGCAGTAATAAATATGGGTGCTCAATTTGAGATTTGCTCTCTTTCAAATGTCAGGATACGATTAAAATACATTTTAGATTGCCAAGTTATCAGTATGATGAAGTAAAAAAATGAACCTCAGACCAAGCTCACTCATGCCATACCCTCATTAAGAAAATGTGTGGTAAATCATCATCTCCTGGCCTCTGGCTCAGCTGCAGTGGGGAGATCAGTCTGCTCTCACCTGTGCTGTGCATTGCTTTGAGAGCGACGCTGTGATGTGTGGTACTGTCGTTGCCTTGGAAAATTGTGACCGATAATTTGACTGCCATTAAGGTTTTGCTTGTAATTAGTGCAACTGTTAGTAAATATGGAGCTCAGTTTCCTTTGTGTCCAGTTGATTTATCCATCTCTTAATCAACAGGAACCTTGCTAACCTTCCTTACATTAAGGTCTTTTTAATATAAAGTAGTTCTGTAGGGATTTTTAAAGTTGACTGTTGAATTTGTAAATTTCAGACCTGACTGTCTAAAAATGCAAAGATGCTTGCTTTTGGTTCTGTTGAAATATGTGTTTAGCTGTTCTCCTGATTCAAAAATTAAACTAAATTTAGTCACTTCATTCTTTTTTAATTTGTTTTCCAGGGTTACCGTGGGGACTCGGTCAATACTCAGGTACTGAACAAGGATGCAGATGGATTTTGTAGACTCTCCCAGGTCGCTCTCTGTCTGTTCGAGGAGGTAAGAAAGAGTCATTTAAGACATGGTTGTCTGTACTATATCATATCTTCCAGATTTGAAGGAACCTACTCAAGTCACATGATCTATAGCGTTTCAATATTTGTTTTTGTTAGGAACTCTTATTTCCCACTATTTACCTGACTCTAAGGACATCATCCCCTCTCTCCCCCCTGTGATAGATCTGTAACCTGGCCTCCTACTGCCTGTGTTCCTGCGGTACGGGTGCATCTACGCCAGGAGTAGAGAGCGACATAGTCAGTGTGTATGTGTGGGGCAGCAACAGCAGCCATCAGCTGGCAGAGGGAACTCTGGAGAAAATCCTACAGCCAAAACTGGCACAGGGCTTCAGTGACGCCCAAATGGTATTGCTTGTGTTTGGGTTGTCTTGTACAAAACAAAGTGTTGTCCTACTAGAGAGCGCTAGAGGACATTTTATATATAACCACTCTCTTCCTCCTTTTAGATCGAGGCAGGCCAGTACTGTACGTTCTCAGTGTCTGCAGATGGATCAGTGAAAGCATGTGGGAAAGGCAGTTATGGCCGCCTGGGCCTGGGGGACTCCAACAATCAGTCCATGCCCAAGAAACTTGTGCTAGAGCCGCACAGGAACATGAGGAAGGTGTCCTCCTCCAAGGGCTCTGATGGACACACTCTAGCTGTCACTGCAGAGGGAGAGGTAGGAAGGACTACCATTTTATAGCATACATGTAGTGCATACAGTACATGTAGCAGTGTCATGAATCGACAGATGTTTAGTGCTATAATCAGTCCTTTATTCATCAAAAAGAGTTATTGTTGGTTGTGTAGAAGTGGTGGGCGATGGTACTGCTTGTGAAGCAGCAGCAGCGGGGGTCTTCGAACTGGATATGTTCATCCTCGCAGCCATTAGCGGGTGATTGACTCTGAGATAGGCACGGAAATTTGAAGTGTTTCCGTCTCTGGCTGTCACCGTCTTCATGCAAATCTTGTACACAGCCACATCGAGATTTGCTGGCTCTCCCTTTTCATTGGGTCGGAACCCAAAATGCTGCCAAATTGCAGCAGTTGCGTTCTTTTTAGTTAACAACTGGCTAGCGTCCGCCATGTCCTTTGTTACTGTATGATCGCTTCTAGCAGCAGCAGAATTTAGCAGCAGCAGGTGATGGTAATCGACGGTAATGACGGTAACGAAACGGACACCTTTGCTATGTTCAAATACCCCGTGATACCGTATTACCGCCCAACCCTACCATGAAGTGACACGATGGCCTAGTGGTTAGAGAGACTCCTTGAACTGGAGGGGCCTGGTTTAATGTCCCTGTGTTGGCAGCCACCCCACCTGACTGACGTGTCCTTAAACAAGACACTGAATCACCCCAGCTTGGGTTTTATCCTTCAGCCGATACTGTGCTCTGACCTCCTTGGAGGGGAAGATGGCATTTCCCTACAGGGACAAATAAAGTATTTTATTATTACTACATTGCATTATTTATATTACTATGTAAATATTTGTAAGGATGTGTACTGTAACTCAGTAATATAACTAGCACACATCCTCTGACATACCCACAACCCAGACAGTCATGGGGTACACACTTGACGTAGTATTAAACAGCTATGTAAACATTTCTTGAAAAGCCTAATATATACATTAGAATGAGATTTTTTTTAATGTTTCTTTCAGGTGTTCAGCTGGGGGGATGGTGAATATGGAAAGCTGGGCCATGGGAACAGTGCTACTCAGAAATACCCCAAAATCATACAAGGACCGCTGCTTGGCAAAGTAAGCATGCACGGATAAACATGGGGACACCATCTTGTTGGGGAAATGAGGAAGAGATGATTTTATATAGGACTGGCATTCATAATTTATTCATGTGTAGCTCTTTTTATGTAAAGGCATAGAGTGATTTGACATCATTTTGTGGTGGTTTCTAGTTGTTGTACCTCCTTAATACTGTTTTTTTACACCAAAATTAGCGAGTATATGCAGGGGCTTTAAACCCGGGAAAACCCGCTAAATGTTACGGCGGTTGCTGTTTTATAACCTTTTGTAACCTTTCCCACTGAAGACACAAGCCGGATGTCAGCGGGTGTTAGCGGGGTTTTTGGCCAGTGGAAATGCGGTATAAGTAACTTTTTTTTCTGGTCTCTCCTTATATGATTCTATCTCTCACAGGTTGTTGTTTGTGTGTCTGCTGGCTACAGACACAGTGCTGCTGTTACTAATGATGGAGAGCTCTATACCTGGGGAGAAGGGGACTTTGGCAGGCTTGGTACATGCATTATTAGTTTCTTGTGTTTATTTGGTTCAACAATGTCAAACTGAAAACTCCCATCCAACATGTTTAACAACAACTTTCGTCTGTGTTTCTCTCTGGCCAGGCCACAGTGACAGCCACAGTCGGAATGTACCTACACTGGTGAAGGATATCAGTGGTGTAGGTCAGGTGGCTTGTGGCAGTTCCCACACCATCGCTGTGGCACAGGATGGACGCATTGTGTGGTCCTTTGGAGGAGGGGACAACGGTATGTTTAAAGATGCCACTCCAAGTTGATGAGCTGGTGTTGTGAACTGGTGGAAATGGCGCTTTGATTTAGCAGAGGCTTTTTACTTTGTGTACCAAGTCTAAAAAAAAAGTGCATTTACTGTCTGTCCCATGAAAATACATGGAATACAGATTTCTTAGTACAGTAGGTGAAGGACAACACCCAAAGCAGTATCTCTTTTGGTCTATCAGCAGAATTGTCTTGTTTTGGCTTATGTGGGTATTTTGATGAGTGATGTGGCATTGCAGGCAAACTAGGCCATGGAGACACTAACCGCGTGTACAGGCCCAAGGTGATAGAGGCGCTGCATGGATTCATCATTAGGAAAGTGTGTGCTGGCAGCCAGTCGTCTCTAGCCCTCACCTCTGCAGGACAGGTGAGATGTTATTCAAGCATGGATTTTTGGGGCAGATTGTGATTTCCATAACCAAAATACATACAAAAGACATCAGAATTTTGCCTTATGACCAGTACTGCACAAAGTAACAGACTTTGCAATCTCTCCTGCATTCTTGCTATGGCCCAGTCTTCTATCAAACATTAACAAAGGCAAAAAAGTCTATCCTATAAACAGGTTTTAACCAGCCTGTGTTTTATGGCCCTGAAACCCAGAAAAACTATAGGATAAAAAGAAACCTTGGGCAGGACAATTCAAAGAGGCATCCCCACACCGGGATGGCTGGGTGTGCAATAGGTGGCAAAATATAGTGTGGGGCATACAGATCTATCTAGTTCAGAAGATTTGAACAGTCTTGTAGTCTGAACTAGGCTTTAGTGAATTACTTTATGTTATTAATGTGTGCCCTCAGCTAGTTTGATGGCTGCACTGCGCCAAAAGTTAAATGATTCAAAGCTGAGTTTTTTCCAGTCTGTTTTCCAGTTCCTCCTTTTTTCACTTTGGCCTTAAAGGAAAATGCTTTGGCGGCCACCACCATTTTCTCTGTGTGCTCATTGGCCCTTCTGATAGGCCAGTTTACAGACCAATCAAATAATATGGAAGATGGAATGCAAATCATTGATTTTGACTGGCAGCCAAACAGTCAGAACATGACTCATGTTATACATTCACAACACATACACATACACACTTGCCTTTCACAGACATGCTTTGGTTCCCTCCTTAGGTGTTTGCATGGGGCTGTGGCTCATGCCTAGGATGTGGCTCCTCTGAGACCACCTCTCTAAGGCCCAGGTTCATAGAGGACCTGAGTGTCACCAAGATCATTGATATCTCCTGTGGAGACAGCCACTGTCTGGCTCTGTCCCATGGTAAGAGACCATTACCAGACTACCAGAACATTTTTGAGCTTATCGAAAGCTCATAGTCATACAATCAGATACTTTATGACCAATATCTTCCTAACCTGCATCCTGACTTGATGTGTGAAGATGTGTGTTTTTTAATTGAAAAAAATTGAATTGTAGTAGTAATTTGCCCTTAAATGTCTTCCTTTCTCCCCTGCATGTTGCCTACCTTTCATCAGAGAATGAAGTATATGCCTGGGGGAACAACACCATGGGTCAGTGTGGGCAGGGCCACACATCTACACCCGTCACCAAACCCAAGAAGGTGATTGGTCTAGAGGGGGTGTCAATCCAGCAAATCACCGCCGGCACTTCCCACAGCCTAGCTTGGACTGCTGTTCCAACAGACAGGTAAAGCCTCAACGATACCTTTTATACTGAAGCCGTTTAAATGACGCAGTGTTTTTCACTTGTGCGTCTCTCACAGCAAAAACATTTTCATTTTAGCCAATGCTGCTGTCTACACTGGCTCTATACAGGCCTGAGTCTACACTGGCTCTATACAGGCCTGAGTCTACACTGGCTCTATACAGGCCTGAGTCTACACTGGCTCTATACAGGCCTGAGTCTACACTGGCTCTATACAGGCCTGAGTCTACACTGGCTCTATACAGGCCTGAGTCTACACTGGCTCTATACAGGCCTGAGTCTACACTGGCTCTATACAGGCCTGAGTCTACACTGGCTCTATACAGGCCTGAGTCTACACTGGCTCTACACAGGCCTGAGTCTCACACTGGCTCTATACAGGCCTGAGTCAACACTGGCTCTATACAGGCCTGAGTC